>RJWM01034767.1:0-19448 GCA_004363535.1 Dasyprocta punctata | reverse complement strand
AAAAAAGTTTTCTTTCTGGTGGTAATTCAGATAATATTCCTCTCTGGAGAAACAGAGTTAAAGATAATCTTTTCTTTGTGATTACCTAGGTTGTGTAGGGGCTCTTCAGAGAAGAGAATAGTTAGGTAAAATGGCAGAGATACAGAAATTACAAAATAGAAAGGAAAGTGATTCCAGCCACAATTAGTGAGGGGTTAGCTGATATTAAAGGGATAAAAATTCAGTGGAAAGTTCGAGATACCAAAGATAAAAACCACATTCAAAAGAACAATTGAAAAAAAAAAGATTCAGTTGTTCAGTTAACACACATTTCCTTAGTAACTGCTGTGTTCCAGGCAGAATCTTGGACACTGGAATACAGCAGTGAACATGACAGCGGAGGACCTTTGGGATTACATTCTAATGTGGAGTCAGAATAAGTAGGTAAATAGGTAAACACTCCCATTAATGGGCAAATATACATGGACAAATAATAATAATGAATGGACAAATAATAATAATTGAAATATACAGTTCCAGATAATTCAAAGGGTACTGGAGAAGTGACAACAAAACAAGCAAATAGAGCATAAATGTGGACAGGATTATCAGAAGACCTATTCAAGGACGTTCCATTTGAGAGACCTGAGTTATGTGAAGGGCTGCACTATGTGAACATCTGGGGAATAATGTTCTGGGAAAGGAAGAGTCAGGGTAGAGCCCTGAGGCAGAAGCAAGCTTGAAGCACATCTGGAAGTAGCAAGAAGGAGCTGAGTGGGAGGATCAGGACCACATGGAGAGAGAGTGTGCTTGATGAGGTCCAGTGGGGAGGCAGGTCTGCCTTGTAGGTCATTGGATTTTTACTATGAGTGGTAGAAACCTAATGAAGAGTTTGAGCAAGGGTGCATAGGCATGGTCTGCTTCATTTTAGTGAGTTCTGGCTGGATATTGTATTGGGAATAGATCAATGATGGTAAGGAACCAAAGTTACGATGCCTGTCAAGAAGCTTTTGCAACTAGTCAGATAGGAGGTGATGAAAGCTTGGACTACAGTGATGTCAATGAAGTGGAAAGATGAGACATATTTCGAAGATACCATCAATGAGATTTGCTAATTGTTTAAAGAAGAGATTAGAGGACAAAGAGGGCAAAGACTAACTTGAGGGTTTCTGCCTTAAACAATTATGTGAAAGGGGGGTTGTTTTATTTGGAGTGATGTTTTATTTATTTTTTTTTAAAGATAGTAAAATCCAGCAAAACATAAGAGGACAAAGTCAATCAAAACAAAGCAGTAGAATTGGTACAGAACTTCAAAGAAAGATACTGTGAAAACAATAGCTACTATAGTATATCTTGTCATTTTCAGAATAGTTGACCATTCCAATAGGTAGAGTAAAATCAAACCAAAAAAAAAAAAAAAAAAAAAAAAAAAAAAAAAAAAAAAAAAAAAAAAAAAAAAAAAAAAAAAAAAAAAAAAAAAAAAAAAAAAAAAAAAAAAAAAAAAAAAAAAAAAAAAAAAAAAAAAAAAAAAAAAAAAAAAAAAAAAACCAAACCCACAATAAAGTCAATAAAAACACAGTATAAAATAAGGCCAAAAAATTACTCAGAATAAAGCAAAATGATGAGAGCAATATTGGGCCTCTAACACAAGACAGAAGAGAATCCCCCATTTTTGCTACATTGCGTACTGTCATCTTCCAAAGAGATGCTCAGGCTGCCAGCTCCAGGCCTGCAAAATGAACAACACAATGCAAGCATTTAGTTGTTTTATGTACCTTAGCTGTTCACAATTTAGCCAGACCTCCGAACCAGCAGGTTGCTTTATGGGGCGGGGAGGGTATTTGTCCTTGATTCTTAGCCCGCTCGCCGGTAGTCGTACGGGGGCTGCCTGTTTCTCTTCTTGGAGTCCGTGCTGATCACGCAGGCCCCCAGAAGGCTGACTCGTTGTCTTCTGGTTGGTGCCGCTCAGGCAGCGCGGGTTTCCGAGAGGCCCATCTCTTTCTCCTGGAGTGATGTTTTAGATAGAGGAAGTTCGAATGTTGGCTAGATGCCAACAGGTGAATCAAGAAGGCGACTGCGTATAGAAGCCAGGAGCTCGGAGGAGAGGTTGAGTTGGAGGCACACATTTTGAGCCGAAGTGTATAAATGCTATCTAAAGCCACAAGTTTAGAGGAAACAAAGTTGAGGATAACGTTAAGAGAAGACTGATCAGTGAAGGCAATGTTTCAAGAATGAGGAAATTATCAACCCTGCCAAGGCTGAGACAAAAAGCCGAACAGTGCTAGAGAGTGTTCACTAGGTTCAGCCAGATGGATGGAGTTTGCAGATTGATCAGCTGATTGATTTAATATTTACATAAATGCATCTATCTATTCCACAGATACAGATATGTATGTATATATATCATGTGTGCACATATACATATAAATCAGAAATTGAGTGATACTGTTAAGTTATTCAGTCACATAGCTGTTATATATATATGTGTGTGTGTATATATATTTGTAACTATTCTTAAAAACTTAACTGATTTATAGGTTGACAATGTATAGTGTTGCAGAATAATTTCAAACATTCACATATTCATAGGTATCTTGCATCTCATAGCTCTTGAAAATGTTCAAAATATTAAAATGAAAGTATAATTTTTTATTAGAATTGTTTCAAAATAGTTTACTATGCTTTCCTTTATTTTGATGTTCTCTGGTAAGATTATTTATGGGATTTTTTTCCTATTAGAACTCAGTTATCCTAACTCTTTCCAGAATCAGAATCACCTGAGAAATTTAGAACTAACAATGTTGAAAGATGTAGAGGGGGGTCTTAATATCTAAAACAGAAAAGTAATTTGGTGTAATAAAGAAAACATTGATTTCAAAATTAGAACAACTTGGGTGTGCATCCTAGCTCCACAACTTACTACCTGATCTTCTCTGAGCTTGTGAAGTATTCGTTTTATAATCTATGAAATAGGATTCATAACATTTAGATGCTTTGGAGAGGATTAACTAAGATAATGTATATGAAGTAATGCATGACGAGAAATTTCCATCATGTTGGTTTCTCCCCTCATTATGTGGGGAATCTGAGGGTAGAGTAGCCCAGCCGAGACTAGGACCAGGTCTGTTAGCTTGATGTCCTAACTTTCCCCTTCCCAGAAATAATCAACCCTGTTCATAGTTTGAACACTACTGATTTCTGTAGTCAGCCATTACAGTAATGTGTAGTGAGGAAAGAAGAGAGACTCTTACTTCCTGTAACATGGCAATAATCTAAAAATAATCAGAGGATGCTTTGTTCCAGGAATTCTCACAAAACATGGACTTTGGTTCTTACATGTGGAGGGAAATTTAAGTGATCAATGGAGTGTAACATTCACTCCATTCCAAAACTACTGGCCTTCCAAGCACTGAGGGGCTTGCCTAGACCTGCTTTTTGGCAACTGCTGTCAAAGGAAAGAGAATGTTTTCGGAACAGATACAGAGCTGATCCAATTCATGAGGCATATCATCATTTCCCTGTTCTCTAGAACTTAGGTATATTTTTGAGTCACTTTGTGTATGTCCATATCTACATTTTTATCTATAATTTTGCTATTTTTTCTTTCCTTCTTTGTCTGTTCACTGGAGATCATTTTATACTCTCCTTGAGATTATATAATGCACCCATCCTCAGATACTAGATAGCATTCGAATAATTTTCAGGAAAGTCTAACAAAAAGAGAACTTTTCATTCTCAGAACATTGAATAAAGGTTAATCTGCAGGATAAAGTTATGCAAAATTTGACAATTTCATTGTGGCCAGCAATTCTATAGTTTATACTGATGATACATAGGACTCTCATGGGTCACTTTGAGCCCAATAATGGCAGAAATGAAACTTAGAGGCTTGAATTTTTTTAATAGAACATAACTAGCATCATAACTGATACAAAGCAGCATAGACAAAGGATGCCACTGAGCCACTTTGTTCCTATCCAGGATGACCTCCCATGGGAGTGAGGAATCTGTGAGGTCTCAGGTCCTTCTAGCTGAAGAATTTTATCCTTTTCCACCAAAGGACAATGCTATTTCAGAACAGCATTTTTTTTTTTTTTTTGTACCGGAGATCGAACTCACAACCTTGCACTTGCCAGGCAGGCACTTAGGCCACTGAGCTAAATCCCCAGTCCTATTGTTTGAGACAGGGTCTCACTATGCAGTTCAGGCTGGCCTTGAACTTACTTCGTAGCCTAGGTTAGTCTTGAACTCACAAGGATCCTCCTGCCTCTGCCTCCTGGGTGCTGGGATTAAAGGCGTGCACCACCATGGCTGACTCTCAGAAGAGTTTTGATCCCATTTAAATGAATAAGCCTGATAACCAACAAACCTGGAAGTCAATGATAAAATTAAAGTTTTACATGAGACCACGGTGGAATGTGAAATCTATCTCAGAGCCTGGGCCCACATGTTTGTCTAAGTCTGCGAGAGTCACAGCAAATGCTGATGTATGGGCTGCTAACAAAGGAGTATGAGTAATACGTACAGATAGAATTAGTACAACTCCTGACACCCGACCCACAAACTAGCTGTGTTTTCTTGAACAAGAATCTCGGTCTCCTAATCTGTTAAATGATGATATATTCAGATTCCACTTTATTTCTCCTGAATGCATTTGTGTGGCTGCATTCAATGGTTCCTCATTTGGGGGCTGGTGTATATGTTTACATTTGCCCCAATCTCATTGAGTTTTAGCTGAGAATAAAACCAGAAATATAGATATTAAGTCAGGCATACAATCTGGATGATACTCTGCCTATATTCATCATTTTTACCTAAAGAACTGGATTGTATCAAGAGATTCACAAGGTTGGGCAAAGTGTATTGCTGGTAGTTAAGTTCAAGTCGAACTGACTTGGGTCTGTGGGGCAGAGATGACCCTGGGGTATCACTGTGCTTGGCAGTGGGGAAGTTATTTCTTCCAAGGCAAACTGAGTTGCAGAACTATTAGAATTTCCTCCTTAGTTACCTAGCAATGATTTTTATTTTTTTACAAAATTTGTTTAAAACAATCTTTCTGAACCTTAATGTCATCCTTTCTCCCAGGATGCTGTATTTACAATAAGACAGAAATTCTACATACATAAAGGTATTCAGTAAGTAATAATTCCATCATGTTATCTAAAGGATTAGGATTGGGTATGAGAGGATATGCATGTGAGAAGTTACCAGAGTTCATAGTTTTTATTTCTCTGTTTATGAATCTTCATAGGAGTAGCTCAATGAAAATTTTGCATTAGTCAGGAACTGCATGACTTTACCCATTCTGTCCACCTCAGTGACTGCTACAATGATTTGCTGAGCCACATCTGGCTCATTCCTGACCTTATGATGCTTGCTTGGGTGATTGGCTTTGCACTACAATCACCCTTTCTATTCTTTGGCCCTGGCTCCAGAGCCTTGGGTGTCATTTCTCACGGAACAGAGGGCATGGAGAAGACGTGCATGCTGTGGGTCTAGCTGTCCCCTCATGTGCTCTGAAACTCCTTGGAGGTAAGTAGAGACACATTTCTTTCCTGGCAGCTGCAGAGAGCTTTGAAGTTTCTTGGGGAAAAAAGGCATTCAATAAAGAAGAGGAATTATTATTGCTTCCTGACTTTAGTGAGTTAGCAATGGTCTGGTGAATTTGGAAAATAGCAGTGGACTTCACATTTAATGATTTCAACTTATTTTTAATAAAAAAGAAAATTTCTCTTAGTTATATACAGTTAGCACCAAGAGATGAAGAGGGAGGAGGGAAGAAAAGGGAAAGGTATGCAAAAAAATTAAGATGCGTTATGTACAACTTCCCATGATGAATGCAAACTCCTTTTACTGAAAACTTGTGTACTAATAAAAATAAAAATAAAAAATATGATTAGGAAAACAAGCTTAGGAAACAATGCAGTCAAATTCTGGTGTTTACAAATATATATTTGTGATGCTCCAGTGGTGCAGTTGGTTAGTGTGCAATACTTATACAACAAATATATATTTGTGAATCAGGAAGCAAATAAAAACAAATGAAAAATGAAAATGATTAATTTTGTCACAACATATAACATGAATTTGAATATTATTAAATTTATTGAAATAAGTTTTCATCATATCATCAGAATTATTGGTCCCTCGTTTATATTTTTGAATAGACACTCAAGAAGGAATTATTTGCTTTAAGATTGCCCCAAATTCAGCCGACTTTTACCCTGCTGCAGCAATTCTCTTGCCTTCTTCGTCTTCTAATATTGGCTTAAGGAATAGCTCTCTCTGTCAGTTGCATGCACAATGTACTTACATTGCTTTGCTGGCATTATTAATGATCATAGGGAAACATAGGTTTTTATAAACATGAACTTTACAGTAGACCTTTAATCAACTGAAGGAAGGCAGTGGGTATCGTTGCCATGCTTGATGAGAATGTTATATCAATGTGGCTAGTATTTAACCTAGTTCGTCAGGCTTCTGTTGTATACGCAGCATTGTGTTAAGTGAGATGAGTATTCCACAATAGAGAAGTCTGTTGGTGAGTATCTGCAGGTGTGCCATAAGAGATACAGATGGTACAAATCCAGGGGGGTTTGCTGAAATGATCAGGAAAAGAAAGCTTTTTGCAAGAGTGGGGGCCAGTGTATCTAAAAGCAGTGCAACCTCAGATGTATCATAGAAGTTTAGGAATCCAGGGTTATAACTGGTGAGAGTGAGCAGATCAGTTAAATTAGAGCATAATTAGGGGAGAAAAACGTGACAGGGGAGTGGTGAACAGTATGTTAGAAAGGGCAGAACTGGAAAGAAAAACTGGGAAAAGGAGACATAAATCAAACATCAAGGAATGAAGTCCTCATCAAAGTTAAAAGATCAAGCATTCAAAGGGAGAAGAGAGTGCATAGATTAGAGAACAGGGCAGAGGTAGAATTAGAAGAGAGCCTGGCATTAAAGGCAGGCTTGAGAAGGGGGATAAAGAAGAATGTTTCCTTCCTGACTTCAAACCCTGGCTTCTTCCTCTTTCTGCCTGTGGGTCACCAGTGAACCGGGTCTCTAGAGGACTGTTTAACTTGCTGATAAGCACACAGCTTTTGTTAATCCTGGTCCACTGTATGAGCTCTGAGATATGGGGCAGATTAACCTCTCTGTAAAATGGAGAAAATAGTAGTATATATCTTAGGGTTACTGAGACAATTAAATTAGAGCCCAAACATGTGAAGGCTAGAACCCTACTTGGGCACTGGTTGTTATTATTGAGGGTCTTCTTTGTTGCAATGTTTTCTGGAAACTCAGTATTGGGGATCTAGTTTGGTTTAGAAAGAAAGAACAGTATAAAAATTATTTTTTTTAGGATAGGGGATTTAGCTCAGTGGCTCAAGCACTTGCCTGGTAAATGCAAGGTCATGAGTTTGATCCCTGGTACCAAACACACCCACCCCAAAACAAAACAATACCAAAAAAAAAAAAAAAAAAAAGAATTATTTTTTTAAAAAACACATTAGAATCTAAACCCCTTTTGTAGCATAGCTAACTTGTCCCTTGATATTAAAAATTGTATAAGGTTTAGAATCCCTCTTCATTTTCCTGCTAAATGCCCACATGTGGTATATTGATCTCTTTTTGTTAGTTTCCAGGAAATATTAAAAGGAGGTATATGGGTTATAGTTTACCTGAAATAAGGAGACCATAAAAAGCTTGCAAGGCTACCAACTTGAGTTGTCACTAATTTTCTGTGTGCAGAATGTTGTATCAAGCACCTGCATTTGTAAGGGGAAAGTACATTAAATTCACTAGCCAAGATGGTGCAACTAACAGAGTAGGTACTAGGTGTTTTGTACGTATTATCTCACTCAGTCCTTATCACTACCTATGGGAAAGGAGTTACAATTCTCCACTGAAAATGAAAAAACAAATTGAGAGTTATTAGGCTACATGTTTACAGGCGAATAGTAGTAAGTGACTCCTGAACTATGTTCTTTGCAATGAAGCCCTGGAAAACATGGTTTTGCTCTCCTCTTGCCAAGAGAAATGTAGAATTTTTCTCTTGATCTACTAGAGGACCTGGGTGATTGCTCTGTAATATTTCCTACCTCTACCTTGGTGCTACACGTCCCAGATCTTTACTGACCACAGTGGCAGATGAGAAATGTCTATGGCATAGTTGCAAGTCTTTCCAAACAATGTAGAGTCGACATTCACAGACAGATGATACAGACATCTATCTTGATTGTCACTCCTTGCCTGTGGGATGGAGAAAGGAGAAGCAGATTTCACCAGGATGTAAGCTGGCATATGGAAGTATGGTTTGGGAAGCTGTATGCTATGGTATGAAGATCAGTTCCTTTTGGAAAAGTTCGTATGAATGAGGCAAGGTTTTTTATACAAGAGTACCAAGTGCTAGTGTGCAAAGCAGTTTTCCCTGCCTGGATCCTCACCCTTAGTAGTTTGTGTTCCATCTGGGGAGCAGTCTTATAGGATTCGTAGTTGACTGTCTGCATCAGCTGTCAGAGAACCATGTGGGGGAGGTGAGGACCCTCACACTTGGGCTGCCCTCTTGGGGACTCATATCATGTACTCGCCCAGGGGAGGGCAAAGAGCTCATGGGGTTATCTGCAGCTTAGTTCTGCATCTGCCTTCCTGCAGAGAGGGGCGAAAAGTCTGATAGCTGGCGATCTGGGAAGGGGTGCAGGCCAGTGTTTTTCCTCTACTCGCCAGGGTCAGTCATTGCTGACATCCTTCCTGACTCAGTCTTAGACCCAGGTTGAGCCTTAAAACCCCTCTTGTACACACTAAATGTCATTTTATGCTGCCAAACTTGGGCAAGCTACTCCTTGTTTAAGCACACATGCTGAACAGTCTGGCTTAAAGTATTTGTTTTTAAATTTCTGATAGCCAAGGCATTTTTAGTCAAGGCATTTTTATTCTCATTCCAAATGTATTTATTTGAATAAGAAACACATGTTCATAGAAAAAAAGAACCTAAATACTCCCATAAGGCATCATATGAAAAGTGCCTGTTGTACTAAATGGATAAAGACTTTTGTTTGTCTGTCTGTCTCACTCACTCTCTGTGTGTCTTTGTCTCTCTCTCCATGTGTGAGCATCCTTCAGTTTAATTTGTTTCATTTAATGAAATGTGAAAATTCTTAGATACCTGCACATCTAAGTTTTCCAGAACCAGTACAGAGTGTGTGTGTGTGCATGTATGTGTGTTATTTTAAGGAAATGGCTTATGCAGTTATTGAGGCTGAGAGGTTCCAAGATCTGCAGTTGACAAACCAGAGATCCAGGAAAGCAAGGGTCTGCAAACTGGCAGGTATGAGGCCCAAGAAAGCTAATGTTTCAGTCTGAGGCTGAAGACCAGAAAAGATCAATATCTCAGCTCAAGCATTTAGATAGGAGGGGTTCTCCCTTGCTTGTGGACAATCAGCCTTTTTTGCTTATTTCAGGCCTTCAACTGATTGAATGAGGCCCATCTATAATAAAATGGTAAATCTACCCATCAACACCCTCACAGATATACCCAGAGAGATGTTTGACCAGCTGACTGTGTACTTCATGGACAGTCAAATTTACACATAAAATTAAACATGACAATCTGTCTTATTATTTTTTTAATTGTAAGCTTCAAATATACTTTAGTTTTTAGAGCAACATACTCCACCATCAGCATCTTGCTGAAACATCAGGGTGGTATTTTTTTTGCTGTTAGTGAACCTTCTATGATGAATCATTGTCACCCAAAGACCACAGTTTATATTAGGGTTTGTGCTTGGAGTTGCACTTCACATGGAGTATAGTGACATTTATCCACCAGTATAGTATTATACAGAGTATTTTCACTTTCCTAAGAATTCTCTGTACCCCATCTACTTATCATTCCCTTGCCCAAAGTCCTGGAAATCACTGATTATTTTATAGTCTCCATAATTCTGCCTTTTCTAGAATGTTTTATAGCTAGAACCATATGATGTATACACTTTTCAGGTTGGTTTCTTTTACTTACCCTTGTGCATCTGTTTCCTCCATGTGTCCTCATGAACTTCTGGCTCATATTTGTTATTGAAGAATAATATTTCATTATCTGGATATGCTAAAAATCCATTTACTAACACGTGGACACCTCAGGTGCTTTCAGTTTTGAAAAATTATGAGTTAACATAGGATAAATATCCATGTGCAGATTTTTGTGTGGATATATGTTTTTAACTCATTTGGTAAGTAACATGGATTTTATGGAAGGAGTATGTTTAATTTTGTAAGAAACTGCCTAAGTATCTTGCAAAGTGCATGTAATAGTTCGCATTGCCAGTACAATGAAGAAGAGTTCTTGTTGCTTCGTAGCCTTGTCAGCATTTGGTATTGTCATGCTTTAGAGCTTGGCCATTGCAATAGGCATAGACTCTTATTTCATTGTTTTTATAGTTTATAATTCCCTAATGACATATGGTGTGGCGCATCTTTTCACACACTTGGTATTGGTGTATCTTCTTTGGGGAGGTGTCCGTTAACGTATCTCACTAGCTTTAAAATAAGATTATTTTCTTATTGTTGAGATTTAAGAATTCTTTGTGTATTTTGGTTAACAGTCCTTTATCAGATGTATCTTTACAACTATTTTCTTCTAGTCTGTGGGTTTTTTTCTTATACTCTTGACATTGTTTATCTTTGACAGAAAACTTTAATGCTAATAAAGTTAAGCTTACTAAATATCTCTTACAGATTGTGGCCATGGTGCTGTACCTAAAAACTTATCATCATACCCAAAGTCCTCCAGGTTTTCTCCCATGTGTTCTCCTAAGAGTATTAGACTTCTGTTTTAAATTTCACCCTATAATATGAGTTATTTTTCATGTAGGTTCAATAAGGTCTTTGCCTAGAATCATTTTCTTTTATTGCAGGCAAATGTCCAGTAGTTCTAGCACCATTGTCTTTTCATCACTTTATTGTCTTTGCTCCTTTGTCAAAGATGAGTTGATTGTATTTATATGAGTCTATTTCTAGTCTCTTTCTTCTATTGCATTGGTTTCTTTTCTTTTCTTCTTCTTTTTTTTTTTTTTTTTGCCAAAACCACACTGTCTTGATTACTTTAGTTCACTATAAGATTCGAAGTCAGGCAGAACCAGTATTATGACTTGACCCTACTTCTATTTTGTGTGGGATATTACGGATCTTTTGCTTGTTTTATTCTTTTAAATTATTGTACACACAATGCTACATGAATACACCATAATTTGGCTAACTTCATATTAGTGATCTTTATTTTGGATTTAATTCTTTGCAGTAACAATTTTTGTCTAATGAGTAATCTTACATCCATTGTTTTGTGAACCTCTGTGACTATATCTATGAGCTATTGTTACTTATTGCCCTCATGAGATATTGTTCCAGGTTATATTCTCCACACTTCAGTGATCCTGAGCACCTGGAAGCTTTTATGTTTGTCAAACTAATGGATGAAAAATATTATTTCACTGTAGTTGCTTCAATTTGCATTTTTGTTATTATGAGTAAGGGTAATCATCTTATTACATGGATAGCAGACACTGTGTTTTCTGTTGAGTGAACCGTCATTTTTTTTGCACACTTTTCAGTTGGGTTGCTAAAGTTGTTTATAAATGAGTTGTAGGATTTGCTTCCTATTATGAAATTAGTGGGATCTGTGTCTGTCATATGACAGCCATTTTCCCCCTCAGTTCCTTATTTGTCTTTTGGTTTTAGAGTTGGTTTTTTCCCTTATAGGGTAGTTTTTAAATAACTACCCTATAATAACTTAATGTGTTTTTAAGTGTGGGTCCTGAGTTTTGTGTTCCATTTTAAAAAGTCCAACATTTTCTTTCAGTTATTTTATGGTATTATGTTTTTAGATGGTTTAAAATTCAGTGGTAATTTGAGGAATCATTTCTCAATTTTGCGTTGGTAAGATCAAGGCTAGAATGAATTAATTGCAAATTCTTCTCTTGAGAATACATATTTATAATCTATTTTCCACCCCTTACCTATGACATTCATTTAATTGCCTGCTTCTTGAGTTCCTTCTTGACCCTGGAAATGTTCAAACTGAGACTGTTTCATGTATTCCTGGGAAGGGACTCTTTTATGCTGTTTGGGATAAAATCTAGTGCAACACTATCCATTAGAAATATATAGCCAGATATTTAGTATCGTGTTTTGTAGTAGCCATGGTTAGAAAAGTTAAAAGAAATAGGTGAAATTAATTAAAAACATGTTTTATTTATCCTAATGCATTAAAATGTTATAGTTTCAATACACACAGAAAAATAAAAATCAATAAGATACTTTACATTCTTTTTCATAGTAAGTCTTCAAAATCCAATGTACAGTTTACCTCTAGAGCAAAAATAGTCACATTTCAAATGCTCGATGGCCATCTATAGCCATCAGCTACTGGTTACCATATTGGTTAGTACAGGTCATGATAGAGTCTATTGCTATGGAGAGTCTTGCCTGTGATGTCATTCACACAATAGTCCAGCAAGTGGTGCTGGATCTTTACAAGACAGCCAAATGTGCAGGAGTGGAGAATGCTCAGGGTGAAAGACAGAAGAACTGAAATTTGCTCTTGACATCACATAGATTAACACAATGAATACATGCATTTTGTTCTTCCTCTGTATTTCAGTGTATTTTTAAGATGAAACTCACGAAAGTTGTTTTTCTCACTTTGCAGAATTGTCGTGAGTCTCAAAAAAGAAAAAAGGTGTGAAGGTATTTTGAGTGTTAAAAGGATATTAAATATGATGCAATTGCTGAAGCAGAGTCAACCATTCAGCAGTGATTGTTTCCAGTTTTGACATGAGAAACTCTAATTGCTTATGGTTCAATTTTTTCATCTGTTAAGAAGCAACTATTTGAAACAATCCTCTGAAATGAATGATTGATTGTAGACAAAGTGAATGCTCATAGTTGTGTTGTTTTGAGGTAGCCCACTGCTGCGTCCAGTCCATTGCCGCATCCAGTACAGCTCTTGAGAAACTCCTAGGGAGAAGGAGGAGGGCCATGAAGAAATGAAGACAAGAGTAAAAACGCAGAAAGCTGAGGTCAGGTGGAGTCCTCTCTCTTGGTAGGAGAAAAAGAACTTCCCAAGGACTGCAGTGTGTTTATTTATATACTTGGCAGGTTGATCTCAGGTGAAACCCCCATGCCTAGCAAATTGTTTGCCTAACTCACCTTGGGCCCCTTGTGTTCTTGGGGTGGGAATGACTCACTCTCCTGGCTTGCCTCAGGCTCTCTGTGTTCTCAGGGCTGACCTTGCTCTACCCCTGCACATGTGATCAATCTTCAACTTCAGTTGCTTCCTACAGCCCACCCTAACTCCTCGCCCTCTATCATGCTAAGATACAAAAGAACCACAAAACAGATATTAAAGAATCTCTCTCTATCACAGGTTCAAAATCTGAATTATGGGTTACTTTGCTTCAATTTTAGTTCTGTACTGGGGTAACTGTGTGTTGTAGTTTGCATGCCTATAAATGAGAACTTTTAATATATTTCCCTCGTAGACATTCTGTAAGACTCCAAAGACTCAAAATGTGTAAGCAATTTATTATAGAACCTGATGTATAGTAAACTCCGATAACCACCCTTGATTATTAATGTTTTAGACATTGTCAAGGGTTATACTTACTATTTGTGTTTATTGTCAGTGACTACTGTAATAAATTTCTGCAAACTTTGTGACTTATATGCAAACAATAACTAGGGTTCGGAAGTCCAAAACCTGTTTTACCTGGTTGAAAGCAAGGGTTTGTTGGACTGAGCTCCCTTGACAGACTCTAGGACAGAACTTGTTTCCATGATTTTCCACACTCTAGAGCTTCACTCCTCACAGTATTTGCCTCATGACTCTTTCCTTCATCTTGAAAGTCATGAGAAAAACATCTTCAGATCTTTTCATGTTTCATCACTGCATCCTCGTGTCTCTATGTCAAATATGTTCTGTCTTTGTGCTACAAGGATATGGTGAAGACATTTGTGGCTCATCAGATAATCCAGTACAATCTTGCCATCTCCATGTCCTCAATCTAATGACAGCTATAAAAAAGTCTATTTTGTCATACAAAAATAAAGTCATATGTTTCAGGAATTAGGACATTGGTACCATGCAAGACAGGCGTTAGTTGGCCTATGACATGGTTTAATTTTGTTTTGGTTTTATATTTTGTATTAGGCAAGTTTGTATCCCTGTAACCAAATACCTGAGAAAAACAAAAAGAAAAAAGATTTGTTTTGGCTCACATTTTCAGAGGTTTCAGTCAACGGTAGGCTGACTCCAAGGTGGAAACTTTGTGGTAAAAGGAAATGGTAGGGGAGAGCTCTCACCTTTTGACAGCCAGAAAGAGGAGATGGGGATGGGGGTGTGGGTGTGAGAAAGAGGTAGAGAGAGAGAGAGAGAGAAACAGAGACATGAGACAGAAAGGGAGAGTGATAGAGAGACAGAGAGAGAGACAGAGAGACAGAGACAGAGACAGAGAGAGAATAAAAGGGGCCGAGATCAGATAGTTTCAAGGTGATGTTCCCTTGTCTCTACTTCTTGTTTTTATCATTTCCCCATAATAGCATCAAATTATGATCTCATCAGTGGATTAACCCACTTGATGAAGTTAGAATCCTATTGATCTAATCACAACAAAAAATGTCCATCAGTTTTCCCCCAAACTTTTTGCACATAAGTTTGGGGGGCATTTCAAATCCAAGCTTTAATACTCTGTTCCACCTTCCTATCCTCCCAAAACAATGTTGGTGATATTGTTGCAGAAGAAATAGAATAGGACACTATTCATATCTTATTTCGTACATGATCATGTTTCATTTCTTATCTCAGTTTGGAGAGTGATAGGTGTTTTGTACTATAGGGCTTTCAATCATTCTTATTTTACTTATTTAATTTATTTTTCTTGTTTATTTTACTGTACTAGTACATGTTGGTGATTCATGCAGTTTAAAGTCATCTTGGGGCGTGGTTACCTGTACATATTACAGCTTGTTTTCTTTTTATCCCTTTCCCCTTCTCTCTCTCCCCTTCCTCCTCTGATTTCCTATTCACGCTTTTTGTACCTGTTGATATTATTCACCTTAGCACATGTTATGCTTGTAGTATTTACACTGATCAGGGTTACTAGGCTCCTGTACATGGCATATCTTTATTCCTCTCATTGCCTCTTCCTTTTCCCCTTAGCCCTCTCCTTGTCTCCTCAGACCATTTTCCTATTGTATGAAATCCAACTCCTTGGCCCTTTCTATCTCCTTTTTTCATTTCTTTCTTTGTACTTTGCATCACTCAGATGAGGGTTACATACAGTATTCAAGTATATGTGTCTGATTTATTTCACTCAACATTGTGTTTTCCAGCTATATTCATTTTCTTTCAAGTGCCTCAAATTTGTCATTCTTTATACCCGAGTAATATTTTATTATATATAGATAATACATTTTGTTTATGCAGTCATTTGTTGAGTGGCATGCAGGCCACTTCCAGGATTGAGCTATTATGAATTGTGCTGCTTTAAACATTGATATGCAAGTATCACTGTAGTGTGATGACTTAAGCTCTTTGGGGAAGATACCTAGCAGAGGGATAGCTGGCCCTATGGAATTTCTAATTTCAGTTCTTTGAGAAATCTCCATACTGATTTCCATAATGGTTCTAATAGTTTGCATTCCCATCAATAATTCATAGTTAATGAGAGTCTACAATAGTGCTAGGAAGGGAGCAAACAGACAGAAACCCTACATAACCTTGTCGCACATGCAGAAGAGAAAGCAAAATAATCATGCAGACATTGAGCTATGAGAGTTAACTGCAGGCAACTTTGAAAGAATAAAGTCAGTGCTTTATGTTCCAACACAGTCACTTTATATATGTGCCTGCTATAACGCGGGGGAGCCATTTTGACATTTGAACTCCTCTCCCCAGAAATTTGGCAGAAATTCTTCATCAGTGTGCTTAAATTTATCTGGGAGAAGGAAATTTATGTTGGTAGGTAGGAAAAGGGTTATTGCTGGTACAAGAAACTCCTGAAAAGCCCTACCAAAACACGAATCAAGCAGAGGTAAATATCACTCCTCCAAGCAAGAAATACTTTAGCTGAGAAAATATTTTGATGGAGTAAGTTACTGCATCTTCCTGAGAACCTTTGAGCAGAAGATAAAGATTGCTTTCTGTTGCGTTTTTTGCGATGAATTTAAGTTTGAGGAATAATCCATGCTTGACCTAGGATTAGTGTCAAAGAGAAGGGGGACAAAATTGGAATTCGTTCTTTAGGATTGATGTTATTAGGGAGAGAACTGGTAATTTTAAACCATTTTTCTAGTGTTGCTTAAGAAATGAAAATATTACCTTTATGCATCACTGGTACCAAGTAAAATGCTTTTGTTACTTAATTGCCTTTTTCTAAAACTGTGATAATGGTTAAAATGGATTTCTAGATCACAGCAGATCTATGTTGTTGCTATACCTCACTGAAAAAAATAACTGATTCAGAACACAGTAACTTCACATTGGGAACAAGGGAATATAGATTATGCTTTTAAAATAGAAGTTTCTCCTGCCTTCAAACTTCCATCTTTTCCCTCAGTCCATACAAAAGTGCTTATTGAGAGTATCTTTGAAATACTACATGATGTGATTGTCTAGTGACAATATTTTAATTATTTGAAGGTAGTTTAGCCCTCATTATTTTATCTTTTGTAGATTAAATATTGTTTATTTTAACTCAGAGTATTCAGCACCAACTGTGTGCCAATCAGTAGGTTAGGGGTTAATTTTTTTTTTTTTTTTTTTTTTTTTTTTTTTTTTTTTTTTTTTTTTTTTTTTTTTTGGCGGCACCGGCAATTGAACTCACAACCTCGCACCTGCCAGGGCAGGCGCTTAAGGCACTGAGCCAAACTCCCAGCCCTGGTTTTTTTTTTGAGGCAGGGTCGCACTATGTAGCTCAGGCCGGCCTTATGCTCGCGTTGTAGCCCAAGCCGGCCTGGAACTCACAACGCTCCGCCTACCTCAGCCTCCCGAGTGCTGGGATTAAAGGCGTGTGCCACCACGCCCGGCTGGTTAGGGGTTAATATTGATGAAGAAAGACAGTGTAATAGTAGAAGATAGAATAGAAAACATGGAGGTCCAAATTGTGGTTTATCCCAACCAAATATTTTTAGGTGGCTCAAGGAAGTCTTCACAGAGGAGAGAATGTTGGCGTCGGGCATTGAAGGATGAATAGAAGTCTGTAGTGAGAGGAATAGATTAAGGGCATTTTCAGTAGAGAGTACATGGAGGTATGACATAGAATGATATTCAAAACCACACATGAGGAAAAGAGCAGGTTTTTTTTCTTCCAAGTACGTTCTTAAAAGAGCTGTGCCTTTGCTATGCGCTGACATAATGGTAATAAGGCTTTGATGCACAGACATTATAAAAATGGACAAAAGGTAGAACTATAAGGCATGCAGAAGCTGGGTTAGTTCTGCCTACCAAGCAATGGATGATAAGATGAAAGTCGATATGTAAGAAACTGCTTGGAGAAGGGAGTGAGAGACCGGAGGGCCTCAGACTACAGTGCATGTCCTTTGTGTGTGAAGGAGAGGCAGGGAGATGTCGACTATGCTTTCCAATTTGACTTCTAGCCCTTTATTATACCGATTATCTTCCTCTGGATGTACTCCAACAAGCACCTCAAATGTGAATCAAGTTCTGGTGTCATCTGAGCTCATGAAAATGAAAGCTGCATTTCTTTACATTCGGCCCAAGACCACAATAGCCCTTTTGACAGCAGTCTTACGCTATTGGCTTATTGTCAGCTTCACCCACTTAAGTCCTGAGGTCTTTTTCACATGAACTGTTTTCAGGCAATTCTTTACTCCATAGCTTTGCAACTGATTTTGTTTTTTCTTTAAAGTTTAGGTGCAATATTTTTATTTGTTTCATTTAGTTTTAGCTTTTGAGTTTGAGTGTATTATTCCAGCCTATCAAAAATTGTTCTAAAATGTTTATGCCTCTTATTCTATTTGTGATACCACCCAACACTGGTATCTTCAATTCTGGAAAATGTGCATTATCTTACTCATGAATAAAAACACAATAGGTCTAATCAAGACCTCCTCATTTGACATATATCTTGCCTGTGGAGCATTTCCATTCAGAAAGCCTGGGAGTCTCTTCCAACTAGGGATGCTTATGCTTTGCTCTCGTATCACTGACCTATGTTGAGTGCAATGTCTGGGATACTGCTCTTGTTTCTCGAAACTGAGCTGAAACAATCAGTTCTGTGCAATAAACATTCTTAGCTTATAAAACAATTTCTGTAACAGATTCTCTGTAAGCAGCCATTGCAAGAAGATTCCTTCCATTCTGTGAATAAATGAAAGGCCTTATCCATAAACCAGATAATCAAGTTTCTTACAAAGAAGACTTATGGAAAGGATAAGCTTGTTAACGAAAACCCAAACCCAGACAGTGATTAATGCAGTCAAATATATTTTATTTAAGACTGTGGTAATGGGGGAAAAATGATAGCAGGGAACTCCATTCTCAGTATAGGCCTTGACTCTGAATACAGCCTGTGTAAGAGGGAATTCATAGTCAAAGAGCATGGGTGGGGTTAGTGGATGGAAAATGACTAAGAGAAAGCATCCAGGGTAAGGAGATTCAGGCTAAATCAACTTATAGGATTCTTGTCAAAAGCAGGAAGGGTGCCCAGAAGCCAATGGTGGAAGATGAGAAATTTGGTCAGGTACTGAGAATAATCAGATATGGAATTAGAGACACTTTAAACTTATTGGGTTTTCATTAATACTGGGATTTTTGAAGGTGTGCGGGCATACACCTGAAATCCCAACACTCTGGGAGGCTGAAGCAGGAGGATCAGACATTTGATGTCAGCCTGGGCAATTCAGTGACTTAACAATTTTGATGTAGCTCAGTGGGAAAGATCTGAGTTCAATCCTCAGTACTTCAAAATACTCCCACCTCCCCACAGCTGGGATTTTGAGGACATTCTAGAGGATAGAGCTTAGTTGGCAAAGGAGGCTCAGAGAAGGCTGGCAAAATTTGGTCAGATTTAGCATTTTGCCAAGCTTTAGAATACTCTTTTGTTTCAAGAGAGTTTTGATACATTTCCATTTCTCGTCTCCTTCACTTGTTTTCTACACTGTGCTTGTGGAACCTGACCACCAAAATAAGCTGGCTCGGAGAGATTCTGGTACTGATGCACATTTGCAAGATCAGATGGTAGCACTTAAAGAAAATGCTTTCTCCCACCTCTTTTTCCCTGGATCCTCTGTGCTGCTGCTTTAAACAAAAACCTCTGAAGAAATCCTTGAAAAATAAGTCTACTACAAAGATTCAAAATACTAAAGAGGCATGAGATGAGAACCTTCTGAGACTTGAAATTTTATTTTTCCTACTTTTCATTTGGAGGTTTTACAGAAAGAAATCAGATACTTCTGTCTTCTAGAGA
>RJWM01034766.1:0-19460 GCA_004363535.1 Dasyprocta punctata | reverse complement strand
ACCAAAACCAGAGAAAGACCCAACCAAAAAAGAAAATTACAGGCCAATCTCCCTAATGAACATAGATGCAAAAATCCTCAATAAAATTCTGGCAAATAGAATACAGCAAGTTATCAGAAAGATTATACACCACGATCAAGTGGGATTCATCCCAGGAATGCAGGGATGGTTCAACATATGGAAATCAATACATGTAATACACCATATCAACAGGGCCGAGGACAAGAACCACATGATCATCTCAATAGATGCAGAAAAAGCTTTCGACAAAATCCAACACCCATTCATGATCAAAACCCTACAGAAAATCGGAATAGATGGTCTCTACCTCAACCTGATAAAAGCCATATATCATAAACCAACAGCCTACATCTTTCTCAATGGAGAAAAACTGAAAACTTTCAACCTAAAATCAGGAACAAGACAAGGATGTCCATTATCACCACTCCTATTCAATATAGTTCTGGAAAAATTAGCCAGAGCAATTAGACAAGAGAAAGAAATAAAGGGAATAAGGATAGGAAAGGAAGAAGTGAAATTATCATTATTTGCAGATGATATGATACTCTACATAGAAGACCCCCAAAAATCCATTAGAAGACTTTTAGACGTAATAACTAAATTTAGTAATGTAGCTGGATACAAGGTGAGCACTCAAAAATCAATAGCATTCCTGTACACAAACAACAAAGACACTGAGAGAAATAACGGACACCACGCCCTTCACTCTAACATCCAAAAAAAAAAACCGAAATACTTAGGAATCAATCTAACAAAGGAAGTAAAAGATCTATACAGTGAAAATTAGACTACTCTGAAGAAGGAAATTGATGAAGATTTCAGAAAATGGAAAGGTATTCGCTGTTCATGGATAGGAAGCACAAATATCATGAAAATGGTCATTCTCCCAAAATTATTATACAGATTCAATGCAATCCCAATCAAAATACCACCTGCCTACCTCACAGAGCTAGAGAAAGCATTCCTGAAATTCATCTGGAACCAGAAAAGACCTAGAATAGCAAAGGCAATTCTGGGCAACAAAGGGAAGGCAGGAGGCATCACAATCCCCGATTTGAAACTATACTGCAAAACTATTATGATAAAATCAGCATGGTACTGGAATCAAAATAGACCTGAAGATCAATGGAATAGGTTAGAAGATACAGACACAACTACAGCACACTCAGCCACGTCATATTTGACAAAGGGGCCAAATATGTACATTGGAAGAAAGACAGCCTCTTTAACAAATGGTGCTGGAGAAACTGACTCTCTATATGCCATAAACTAAAACTAGATCCATGCCTATCACCATGCACTAAAATAAAGTCAAAATGGATCAATGATCTGAATATAAAAACAGAGACACTAAACTTACTAGAAGACAGAGTAGGTAAAAATCTTGATGACATAGGAGCAGGCAGAGAGTTCATGAACAAAAATCAGATAGCATGGGAAACACTTTCCAGAATCAGCAACTGGGATCTCATCCTACTAAAAAGTTTTTGCATGTCAAAGGAAATCTCCAGCAGAGTGAAAAGAAAATCCACAAACTGGGAAAATATCTTAGCCAATTGTCCATCAGACAAAGGACTTCTATCTAAAACATAGAAAGAATTAAAAGAAATCAGGCCCCTAAAATTCAAGGACCCAATCCAAAAATGGGCATCTGAGATGAATACACACTTCTCAGAGAGAGAAATACAAATGACAAATAAATATATGAAAAACTGTTCAACATCAATGGTCATTTCGGGAAATGCAAATTAAAACAACACTGAGATTGCATCTCACTCCAGAAAGAATGTCCAAGATTAAAAAAGCAACCATCAGCAAATGCTGGATGGGCTGTGGGGAAAAAGGAACTCTTCTCCACTGTTGGTGGGAGTGTAGACTGGTGCAGCCACTGTGGAAGTCAGTGTGGAGATTCCTCAAGAAGCTAGGATTGGAGATCCCTTTCAACCCAGCTATCCCTCTTCTGGGCATTTTCCCAGAAGAATTGAAAACGTCATATCACAGTGATATCTGTGCACGTATGTTTATAGGAGCCCAATTTTAATAGCCAGATGTTGGAAACAACCCAAGTGCCCATCAATGAAATAGTGGATAAAAAAGATGTGGTATTTTTATACAATGGAGTACTACTCAGCTATTAAGAAAGATTGTATTGAGACTTTTGTAAGTAAATGATCATGACTTGAGACCATACTCGTAAGTGAGATAAATCAAATCCACATGTGTAAATACTGTATTGTCTCCCTAGTGTAAGAAACGGAAAAGTATATATGCTCCAGAATCTATGGTAAATTCTACGTAAGGGTAAAAAACAGCTCAAGGAGCAAAGGTAACTGGGAAGGGAAAAGGCAGAAAGAGAAAAGGGAAAAGGAAAAGATATAAACCTGTATATATGTATATGTAAGATAACTAAAATGAACACACTGTTGAATCTGTTCGTTATTGAGAAGGAACAGTTAATACTCATATGATTAGATTAATTTTACATGTCTATATCTGTTAATGTAAGTAACCATTTTGAAGATAATGATATTCAGTACTGCAAGCATTGTCAAGTTTCTATCATCCGATTTTGTAAACCTGTAATGTTACTGTAGTATATTTACTCTAGTCGTTTGTTTGTCTCTTTTGCTTGCTGTTTTTGTTTTATATGTCTTTTTTTCTGTTTTTTTCTTCGCTAAAATAAAAAATAAATACATAAATAAATAAAAACTGTCCTCACTCTAGGATACTATGTCATGGCCATCATGGCCCAGAGGCCCCTTGTGACCTGGGACTTCCACTCTCAACCGCCATCTCTCTTTCTCCATGTGTCCCAATTCCAAGCACATAGGTGTTTACCATCCCAGAAATACACTGCGCTTGTGTTGTTGGACTTTATGGTTGGGATCAAGGCCAACTCATTACACTCACTATTCAGAACTCGGCATCATGTTCTCTGGGCTCCCACAGGACTCTCTAGTGCTCCTCTACAAAAGCACATATTCACTGAAGGCTTGCAAGAATGGGTATTTTATGGTAGCGAGTCACGCCTTGGTATACTACTCCCCTGGGAGGCGGTTCTACCTCATTTCTGTATTGAGCCCTTCATGGTACTAGTGCTCAATTATGAGTGAGCATCTGATCCTTTGGAAACTGGTTTCACAATGCACAGGTCCAACCTGTGATGCCAATAATCCATTTGACTTAAGTCTTTCATAAAGTTTTTTAGACTTGGCTCCTGGAACACATTCTGGATCCTGACTTCAAATATAATCTTGAAAAAATAAATATAAATCAGTAGGGAGATTTCTCAAAGAACTAAAATTAGAAATTCCATTTGACCCAGTTTTGCTTCTTCTAGGTAACTTTCCAAAAGAAATAAAGATGACATATTACAATGATACATGTATACCCATGTGTATAGCAGCACAATTCATAACAGCTAAATTCTGGAAGCAGTCTGTAAGTCCATCAACAGATGAATGGATAAAGCAAATGTGGTATCTATATACACTGGAATATTACTCAGCTACAAAGATAAATTTAAGACAGTTGTAGGAAAATGGATACACCTGGAAAATATAAATGTTAAATGAAATAAATCAGACACATAAGCTTTAAATAATTTTGGCCCACTATGAAGTCCTACATTTCCTCTTAAAATATAGCCCTGTGTTTAAATATGAGGGGAAAATGCTAAGAGGAAAACCTAAAAGCCAAAGACTACTAGCTCATATGCACACATATATTTATAAATGTTGCACACTCGCTGCTGTCAGGAAACTCATTACAATTCATCCATTGTTTATGTGCGATGATTCACAAGGATTTTTCCCATCAGAAAAATTACACTAAACAGTGAGCCAGATTCTGGGTTATACTGATGAATTTATTAAATTCTCCAAATCTTTTAAACACTTTATAATCTCTGACATTTTCACTAGCTACAGATTATCAAGGTGTTTGGAAGAGATTTTACACTTTGGAGAAACTGAACAACCTAAAAAAATTCATATAATAAAGAAAATTAAGGTGAATTTCTAATTAAAATATTAATGATTTTATTAAATTGATTACTTTAGGTAACTTAATAAAGTGAATAAAAATAAATTTATTCCATTTCCATATGAGTTATATTGATCAGCTGGGGAGAAATTCACATTTTTATTCATTAACTTCTATAGAAAATGTCATTTTTCTGACTTTGATGTGTGACTTTTTGGCTCAATGTTTTCTAGATATATTTTCATATTGCAAACAATCTATAAAGAAAAAAGTTAAATATGAAGCTAATTGTAACAGTCACTATCTGTTAGGTATTGAATTATGCCTGTCTTCCCAAATTCATAAGTTAGGATCCTAACCCCTAAGGCCTCAGAATAATAGAACATAGTAGAATAGAATAGAACAGAATAACAGAATATTAGCATATAAATTTGTTTGGAAATAACTTTAAAGATGAATCAAGTTCATCAGGATGGGCCCTAATCCAACATGACTAGCATCTTTATAAAGAGAGAAATGTGGGCACAGACACACTACAGAGAGAAGGCCACTGGATAAGAAGGTGGGAATCTGGAGGCCAAGATGCGAGGCCCAGACCCGAGACCGCACTCTCAGTCTTCAGAGAAAACCAGTCCCAGTCGGGGATGGTGGTACAATGCTAATAATCCCTGAGAAACCTAGGCAGGATGATCCCAAATTCAAGTACCTACCTAGGTAACTCACAGGGACTATCTCAAGACAATTTTTTAAAAAGCAAAAAAGGCTAGGGATATAGCTCGGTGTGAAGACCCTAGGTTCAATCCCCAGTTCTCCAATCAATCCATCAGTCAATTGGAGAAAACCAGCTCTGCAGATACCCAGATCTCAGACCTTTGCCTGCAGTACGTGAGATAGTAACTTTTGATTGCTTAAGCAACCCAGGGTGTGTTACTTGTAAATGAATATGCCATGTATGTTACTTTTTCTTTCAAGTTAAAAGTTTGATGGCTTGTTTATTTTGATGGGGGAATGGGTGTTAATGAAAAGGAAAAAGGAGGTTGACCATTTTCCAACTTTCAGATAAAACACCTGGGCCAAAGAGCAATCTACCATCTTTCAGTGGTGGGGAAACATCTCAATGGTAGTAAACTTCAAGGTTACATCTAGAAGACAAAGATCACTGGCTCAAAGAAGATAGGACTTTCCAAGAAAGAGACACTGGTGAGATCACAATGCCCAGACTTTGAAACCAGCAGAGATAAGACAGCAAGGTCAGGACATGTGTCCTTGTCACAAAGTCCAAAGGAGCTACTATCCCCTTGCTCTCCCATCAAGGTGCAGAGGAAAGGTGGAATGGAGACGGGATCATTCTTGAGTATACTGAGCACATTACAGGAATATCGAGATGCAAAGCCCTAAGCCAACATAGTGTAATTCTCTTAAAGCTGATAACAGATTGGTGAGGTGGTGGCAGCGGACAGGGACTTCCTGAAGAACTTTCAGTGCCTTTCCCCCATTACAGTGTGTGGAAGATTCAATAAAGATCCTCCCAACCTCCTGTGATAATCTCCTTGCTGTTTTCTTTTTCTTGTTCCTCAAACTGTAAAATAAGCAGCTGGAAAAGGAAGTTTAACCATCAGTGAGACACAGGTGAGGACTCCCTGTCTCTCCTCCACCTCAGGTCTGCATAGTAAACACACACACCTGGTCACTGGCCTGGACTCAAGAGATAAAATTAGAACACTTGTTGAACTGAACCATGGCAAACATTTTTGAGACCTAAGTCGAAATCTCAAAAATGACATCTTCAATAGTTCAACAATCATCAAACATAAAGATTTCCAGAAGCAAATCAATAGAGGAGCTGAAAATATCTACATGTCAAAAGCACAGAATGAGGAAGGAGGAACTACCAAGCACACTAGACTAGAGAGGACTGCAGTGAAGAACATAATTAACCTGGAGTAAAGTTACTGATCTTCAGCAGTAGTCCTAAAAGTTTAGGGTTTAACTGCAACATAGGCTTTTTATAAATTCAATGTGTAATGAAACTATTTTCCTAGTCATATTAGTTACTCTGTATTAGATTAGTTATTTAAATAAATTTTCAATTATTCCAATGGGGTTAATACTTCTAAGACTTTGCCTGGTTTGGACAAGACAAAGAAAGATAAAATGGGGCATAGGTAGAAAGTATAACTCAAAACATAGATGCAAATCTAAGACAATAAAAGGACCTGCAAAAATAATTCTTGGTTGTATAGTGATAGATTTATCTTAGTGGAAAAAAAAAGACAGCAATGATAAAAATAAAAGCCTCAATCACAAATAATAAAGACCTTAAGCCTAGTTTATAGGTAAGTGTTCCAAACCATGAAACAATCTGAGAATACAAAAAATTTCTAATATAATCATATCTTTCTTCACTCATAAAAATTATGCTCATGGACATGTTAAAGCCAGTTAGAGACTGAAGTACAAAATGTACATTTTGCTTTATTTCCCAAAATACACAGGTCTCCTAAAAAGAAAACAATAGTAATATAGTATATAGGCCTATACCACTCAAAGAACAAGGGACTTTTTTTTTTTTAGAAAAATAAATATCTTTATACTGATGTATTTAAGACAAGTTCTTAAGAGGACCCCAAAGAGATTCTGCCATTCATAAAACCTAAGTAAATACCTAATAAGATAGAAAGACGTTTACAGGAAATTACAGCGGTAATAAATCTACCACTTTATTATTTATAGTTGTGTTTGTGATGAATACTGCATAACAAGGCAACAAACCAGTATTTAAGGGCTGAAAGATTTATCCAACCTTAAACATATCAGTCTATGCAGGCCTGGAGTCTGTAATCATTATCGCAGTTTAATCTGTCTTTGCAAAACAAAACTAAAAAATAGACTGTGTGTCTCTATGATTGATCATTCATACTTAAAGCCAATCTGAACTAATATAAAAGGTCCAGAGAAGCAGCCCCAAGAACGTGGTACTGGGAGATGATAGAATTTGTTTAGAATACCATGTTCCAAAAGTGTGATGCAACCTTCTGTTAAATATTTGGTTCATTCCATTTTGTCACCCTGATTTGTATTCTGGAAGCCCTTAGAAGCAACAGGATTATTTTGTTACAACCACAACATATCCTGGTGAGCAAAATCCCAGATCAGTTCTTCCCTGCTAACCACAAAGAAAAATGGTACTTGAAAATTCCAAAAGGAGATGTGGAGTCCAAAGTCTCAAGTTTCTGCACAAAGGACACTGGTGGCTACAACTCAGAGACCTATAAAAATACATCAGCACACACAGTACATGAGTTCTGGCTATGTACAAAGGAGTATATAGTGGAGCTCATTGTATTCTGAATGAAGAGGGGCTATGCTGTGGAATAATCACAATAAAATGAACCTGGTAACTCATCTTTGGCATTTGGTGTTCATCTCAGGAAGACTGCCAGGTGTGTAAATGTAGCCAGAGAGAACACATGTCTTTAAGAAAATGAAGAAAAAAAATTTTTTTAAAAAGGGAAAACAGAAAACAGAAAGAGTAAGAAAGACAGAGGGGACAGGAATGTGCTTGGGGGTGGAAGAAAATGAAGGAGAACAAAGTGGGCTAAACAAGCAATTACAGTTACACTTCCTCCTCCAACCACCACAGTTGCTTTAATTGTGACGACCAGTACTTATTTATAGATGTACATAGTTTTCCCTGACCTTGGCAGTATCGAAGAATTTATACAGTGCACAGTTCTTGCACAATCATTTGAAAAGAACAGCACGAATGTTCTACCCTTAGTGCCAGCCAGGGCTTGTTGTTATTCCTATTCCACCTATTTTTCTTCCAGTAAATTAATTTACTCACTTAGGGTCTGGTGCTAAAGTAAACTACTACTTTATTCTAAACAATAGACCTGAGAGATTTTATTTTTTTTTGGATGAAGCTGGAAGGAAAGAGCTAAATTATAAGAAAATTTATTATGCTATGACTCTATCTAAGGCACTAAATACAAAGGATTTTAAGAATTTTACCTTTTGAGGTTTATGATGATGTGTTCTTATTCACTCATCTATTCCTAATGCACAGCCAAAGAATACAGTTAAACAAGAACTAAAGACAATGATAAAGTCTACAATTATCTTTTTTTAATTTTAAACAAAAGGAAAATAAGAAATCAAAACATAACCATTTCACACCAACCAACAAAACAGCAACAATCATCAGCATATTGGATAGTCCTAAAAATTGTCTACAATTAACAACAGCCCAAGATAAATATACTTGCATTAAATATCATTTAGTATATAAATAATTTATTTTTTTGTGGCACTGGGGATCAAACTCACAACCTTGTGCCTGCTAGGCAGGCACTTAAGTCACTGAGCCAAACTCC
This sequence comes from Dasyprocta punctata, assembly GCA_004363535.1. Lineage (NCBI taxonomy): Eukaryota > Metazoa > Chordata > Mammalia > Rodentia > Dasyproctidae > Dasyprocta > Dasyprocta punctata. The sequence goes on along the minus strand of RJWM01034766.1, from coordinate 11,079 downwards.
CAGCCCTAGTTTTTTGAGACAGGGTTGCACTATGTAATACATAAATAATTAGAACAATATTACTTAATTCTACTTATAATGCCTACAAGTCATGCTTAACACTTTCAGGTCTTTAATTAATTAAAATATTTATTAACAAAGTACTGGCTCCAGTAGATTTCAAACTGCTTCTAAAGGAGACAGATGGAAAAGCAGGTGTTGTACACATTACCTAACTTTGCACAGATTTACAATACTGGTGGTTGATGGCCTGTGTTAGCCCCAGTCAAAGCTTTGCACATATCAGTACAATGCTGCAGATGATTCACACTTAAATTCTTTCCTAGTTACTTAAAAAATGGAGGAAGATGCTTTCAGGATCCTCCCAAATTTATGTACATATAAACTTTGGGGGAAGAAGAAATAAACTCTTTCAATTCTCCTCTTCATCACTAACAAGAGCAGTAGAGTGCACTGAAATGGTGAACACAGAAATTTAAACAGTTTTTGATGGAGCAAGGGCATGATGTTGTTTTTAAAACCAGACACGTAGTTTTGACAATGTTGAAGATGTCCTCACTTCCTGTAATGAAGGAAGTTGGGTGCAGATTCCTACCCTATTTGTGACATGATTGTGAATATGGAAAAGTTACTTTACCTCTCATCTGTAAAATGGAGCTACAGATAGGATGTACAGTAAGCATTCAATAAAAGTTAAAAGTTTCCTCTGCCATGGGCTGTCATTCAGGTTTTAAATAAAGTTCCAAACAGGCAATAGTACTTATAAGCAATAATAATGTCTTTAAATAGTATTGGAAAGGTACTAGATCTAGGCACTATATGAGTTGGACCACCTAATCCTGACACAGAACTTTTGAAAGAGGCACTATTTTCAACATGAAAATGTTGCAGTGCATTAGGCAAAGCTTTTCATTCAACAACCAACTATAAATGATATATCAATCCAGCATCTAGCTTTAGAGTTCAGATGTTCAACTACCAACCTGCTTCTAGATGAAAAACACTTTAATTTATTCTCACCACATCAGAATTTACATAAAAGGGAAATATTCATGTTGTAAGTTCAGGATAGTACACATATACTGCATGTAGTATCATTTTATCTGTAACATAAAGGAATGAGACTTAGACAATCAGATGAATCACAGTTAACTTTCCTTCCAATTAGTGCTTTAGGAAAATGTAAGGAGGAACAAGTAATATCTTTGAAATATTTGATTAATAAGGTTGATGTATTAGTTTTTCATTGCTGAGACCAAACACCTGACATACACAATTTAAAAATGAAGAGGTTTATTTTTGTTCACAGTTTCAGGGCATTCAGTCCATGGTTATTTGGTTTCAAGGAAGAAACATCACAGAAGAGCATGACAGAGCAAAGATGCTTAGATCACCACAGACAGAAATCAGAACAGAGGAACAGTATAGACAGCAAAATTCTAGGGACTATGTATAATACCCCAAGTCATAACTCTATGACCCATCCAAACATGCTCAGAAGTGCTTTATAAATCTCTATCACGTTTCATAATCCAGCCAAGTTGATGTATCACTATTTACATTTAGTTAGCTAGTCTATCCCTCCATGACAAGCCTATATATAGAAAGAAGAACCAAAAGCAATTTCATTTCCCACACATAGCCAACAGGCCCTGCAAACAGAAGTCAACCACGGGTGCTCATTAGGACACATCCTACACCTCATATGCTAGAAAGGAAGTGATGTCCTGGGGACAAGTGAATAAACTTCAAGGATAAATTAATCCCTAAATTGCCATCTTATAACTATCATTGACTTCAAGTATGTTGATAATATTAAGGGCCAGAAAGCTAGTTAATTGGTTAGATAATGGCAGATTAACAAGATGGAATAGTCATCTATGACTGGAAAAATTCTTTATGGTAGCTGTAATCTTGCTTCAAAGCCTAAAGCAGAACTTTATAAGGCAATTTTCCTTAAGGCTAATGAGTATTCTTAAAGAATAAGCTTAGTTAGAACATCATAAATAGATAATGACTAAAAATATACTGTTTTGAGTCTTTAAAAAAGTAAATTTATTTTACTCTTTTAATTTGTAGGTTTTCTTCTTGTGCAATATATGGCAGTTTGCTTGAACACATTCCAAAAAATATTGTACTACAATTTTAATCAAATAGCTATAGATCTAGTTATTATGATTAATGGGACATTTACTAGAAAGTGTGATAGAATATCCTCTTAAAGTGTTTCATATTATATACATTTATAAGCATTGCTCTTATACTCTTCAGACCTGGAGCAGAGGGAATTTGTGGCTTTATTATTAGAAAATAGATATTACTACTACAGTGAACTCCCTCTACACTGTTAAAACACTGAAATGAAAAAAAGATCACCAATGTCAGTGTTGGCTAGGATGTGAATAACTGAAAATACATGCTGCTTGTGAGAAAGCAAATTGGTGCAACCACTTTAGAAAACGGTTTCACAGTGCTCACTTTAGCTGACCAAATGCGTTCTACATAATCCAGGAAGGATTCCACTCCACTCATTGTCTAAAAGTGTGTATGTACCAAAGGCATATGCAAGAATTTATAAAACAGCACCATCCCCAGTAATTCCAACTAGAAACAAACCAAAGCTTATCAACAGAAAACACAGAAACCAACTGCGGCACATCCATACAATGGAATGCTGTACAGTGAAGAAAATAAACTAGTTACTAAAATGAACACAATATATAACAATCATAAGGTTGAGTGCAAGATTTCAGACGCAAAATGATACAATTTACATAAAATTTGAAAAACAGGTCAAACTGATTTATGGTATCAGAAGAATAGTGATTGCCTTTAGTGAGGGACCTGGTACTCCAGATTGAGAAGGATCAAAAGAGACATTTGGGGTATGGGCAATGCTTACTTTTTATTTGGGCGATGGTTCTATAGGTGTGCTGATGGAGTAAACTCATCATGTGGAGCACACACTTGCACACTTTTTGGCATATATGTCACATTAACAATAAAAGCATTTATTTTAGAAGTTAAAAAATAAAAAAGGCCTACTTTCAAGTCTGATTGTATAAAAACCATTATCACCTTACTTGAGCTGCCACAGCAGGACCAGTAAAGCTGGTTTAAACCACAGGAAGTAATATTCTCACAGTTCTTGAAGCTCTAAGTCCAAGATGAAGGTGTTGGCAAAGCTGTTTCTAGTGAGGCCTGGCCTTGGTGATTGTGGATTGTGGTCTTCTTGCTGTATACTCCCTTGGCTCTTTGTGTGCAAAACATCCCTGCATCCTCTTCATCTTATCAGTGTAATGTTCCTATAGAATCAGGGTCCACACTTCTCTCAACTGTCCTTACTTACTCCTTTAAAGACCCTACCTCCAAATACATGTTGGAATTCTACATGTGTTCTCAGGGGAAATAGTCCAAAACCAACTCTGATATTCCTTTATTTATTTATTTATTTTTAAAATTTTTGGTAGTGGGGCTCAAACTCGCAAACCTGTGCCTGCCAGGCAGGCGCTTAGGCCACTGAGTTAAATCCCTAGCCCTATTTTTTGAGACAGGGTCTCACTATGCAGTTCAGGCTGGCCTTGAACTCACTTTGTAGCCCAGGCTGATTTTGAACTTGCAATGATCCTCTTGCCTCAGTCTCCAGAGTGCTGGGATTACAGGAGTGCACCACCATGCCTGGCTGTTATTTTTTAAAGTGATTCTTAATGTTTGTTCTTCATGTACTATTTCACAAGTTAGAACCATAAAACTTGTACATTTCTGTATTATGAAGACTACCTAAAAGTGTCTAGTATTTCTCAGTTTTAAGTCTTCAAATATAGTATACTGTTCATGAAAGAATTCTTAAGTTTTTAAAATTATACAGAAATAAGTTTTAATTTAAAGATAATAGAACCTAATTTTCACAGGTTTTCTTTGGGGGGAGGGGGGACCGGGGATTGAACTCATAACGTCACTCTTGCTAGGCAGGCACTTACACCACTGAACTAAATCCCCAGCCCTAATAGTTTTAAATATACATCACAACAAGTTACTTTATGAAATATCTATTTATGATTAAAAATAAAATGTTAAAAGACTTTTTTTGTTTTTGTTTTTGTTTTGTCTTTTGAGACAGGGTCTCCCTGTGTAGTTCAGGCTGACCTTGAGCTCACTTTGTAGCCCAGGCTGGTCTCGAATTTGCAATGATCCTCCTGCCTCAGCCTCCTGTCTGCTGGGATTATAGGTGTGTGCTACCACACCACCTGGCTCTAAAAGGTTTTCTTTTAAATTATTTAAAAGCCCAACATGCTTATTGTTATCAGCCATGCATGTTTGCAAACATTCTTAGGATCATTCTTTTAAATATCTAGCCATGATATGATAGCTTTTGCTTATTTTCAAATGACAGCAAAAATATGAATGCTGTTTAATAAAGCTTCAGTTACCAAAGGAAAAATACAATTTTGAACACCAGATTCTTGTCTGATTGCCCTTCTGCAATGATGCAAGTTAGAACTTTAAGGTTTTTGATGACCCATTTGTGTCATATTACTCTAAAACCCATGACATAGTAAGCACCTCCTTATATTGAAATTCTAGGAAATGGATCTCTGTTTTTACTTTTGGGGATTTATTTTTTTATTAGCCTTCTTACACTCTCCCATGTATTTTATTTTATATTATTTTATTTGGCACCAGGGGTTGAACTCACAACCTCGCACTTGCCAGGCAGGCGCTTAAGCCACTGAGCCAAACTCCCAGCCCTTCTCCCATATGTTTTAACAGTACCTATCTACATTTGAATAGCTTAACAGCTCTCTTTGTCATTTATAGCTGTGTCTGAAGCAAACATATGTTAGTAAGAACACAATGTCACAAGGAAGTTATGAGAAGAGGAAATTTCAGTGAATCTATATGCAATGAATTTATAATCCCTCCCAGCCTTGAACTCAACTCTGTTGAGTTTTCAAATGAAAGAGAAATATATAGCCAAAAGGACAATTGAAAATGGAGTTTAGGAATTACCTTTCAAAGACATTTTTTACTAACTTAATTGAGCAATAACAGACTCTATACTATTAATTTCTATTCATAATGCCTTGCTTGCTTGAAACATAACACCTTCTGTTTCCATGCAATTGATACAAGATGCTTGGAATTATCTGTTACTTTCCTGCATTTGCTATTTGTACTGAAGCTTTTTATGCTTTCTTTTTCTGCCTCAGAGCCTCCAGTATTCAGTCCTGATATGACTCAAAATTGTGGAGTAGCATTTCAGGTTCAATCTCCTCATCCCAGAGGTAGAATAGATACAAATGCTTGAAATAGAAATGGCCTTGGGTACCTTCCTTTTCACTGACTCACCTAAGTGACTATGTCCCAAGGTCTTCATCCATCCTCAGGTCCATGACGCCTGCTCTTCTGGTGACATCAGAGCTATACACATGCTATGGGCTCCTCTTTCCATCTTCCAACCTCTTGACACCATTAGAACAGTGCTCTAACAGTGGACTTCACTTAGTTTTTATCTTTTTTTTTTCATTTTAAATGTTTCTTAGCAAACAAATTCTGGCCCTTCTAAACCAATTCTTTTTCTGAATTCCTACTACTCAAATTCCCAATTAGGATAGACCAGAAGCAAAACTTTCCCAGTTGCCTAAAAGTCGCTCAGATGTACCATTGGTGTACTTAAGGTGAAAGGTAGGAACTGATGGCTCGGCAGGGACCATCCTCTGTCAAGAGGAGGGAAGTACAAGCAGCAGCAGCCAGCATGGACAACCCCACTGATACCACACACATCAACATGGTTCAAGCCAACCTTGGCTAACAGTGGAAAGAGACAGAGAGAAGCCTTTGGACAATGCCACAAGGGGTCAAGAGATTCCATTAGGGTGGACAGAGATAGGACCCAAAAGTTAGAAGGACAGAGGAAATCTTCTTGCCAAAAACAAACAGGGGTCAAGAGTAGAACCTCTGGCTGCAATGAAGTTCCTGAGAGGCAATGGGGGGAAACGATATATTAAAAAAAAAAAAAAAAAGGCAGCTCTTCCATTTGACAACTATTGTTCTGGGCCATGAGCTGTCATCAGCAAGAGATAATCTACAACCCCAATGACCAGAAATAGAAGGGGAATACTCCACATAACCAAAGTGAAGACTATGTCACCAAGACAGTAATCATTTAAATTACATCTCAAAGCATCACATGATTTTTTTTAAACATTTCAAGAACAAGAACAATTTTCTCTTTCTCATTCCAAGTTCAAAGAGGAAAAGATAAGAAGAAAACTCAAGCTAGAGGAACATCAATTTCTGAACTGCATCACTGGGGAGATTGACTGCCTCTCCTCTCCCCTAAAAACCACTAAAACCAAAACCTGTAATCACTCCTACTGCAGATGATCTTTCTCTTATTAAAAAAAATACACCATTATGCAGTCTATACTTGTCTTTCCTCAAGTTGCCAGGAAAGAGTATAATTATTAGAGTCTCGCTTCAAATATAAATATTTTCATTATGACATTAAACAGCATAATTGTCACTCAATTTAAAGAAAAAACATAATATAAAAATCTTAAGGGTTTCATTTCAGTATACCTCTCAAAGCAATGAACTTAGAGTTTCCTTACTTGACAAACGAAACTGTTTGATGTAGTATCAGACGAAGTGCTTCCATTAGATCCTTTAAATCTGCTTTTCCTTCTGGTTCCTTTTCCATGTGTCTACAGAAAAAAGAAAAAGAAAAAAAAGTACAAGTGGGATTACTAGTAGACCCTTTCACAGGAATCTAGGCTCAGTTCTCAAAAATGTCAAAGGCCAAAACAAGTAACAAATTGCCATTATGGGGCATCTTTGGAAAATTAATGTCAGTAGAATCACAAAAATTTGAAATCAGTAAATATACTGGGAAAAGAGGTTTCTGTGCATTTAATAACTGCTAAATTGAACCAACTTACCCTATCTGCAGATATTTTGGCAGCCAAGGAACAAAAACCACTAAATGTAAAACATTTAAAAACAAGCACTTAGGGCAGGGGATATAGCTCAGTGGCACAGCACCTGTCTGGCAAGTACAAAGTCCTGAATTCAATTCCTGGTACAAAAAAAAAAAAAAAAAAAAAAAAAAAAAAAAAAAAAAAAAAAAAAAAAAAAAAAAAAAAAAAAAAAAAAAAAAAAAAAAAAAAAAAAAAAAAAAAAAAAAAAAAACCACACTTAAAAATAAATATTTAAGAATAAGACATTAAGGATAAAAAGATCTGTTTCAATAATAGGATTCAGGCAAGCACGAACATCTATAAACAAACTTATTTTTTCAATTATATCTGAAATTTATATTCAGAGATTATACTATGCATCAATGTATGTGTAATTTCAAGCACGGATAAACTTATTGCAAATAATAAACCTTAATATAAAAATGTAATCTAGTTCCAAAATAAAAATGAAAAGTAGTTCCAAAATTGAGCTTTAAAGTATACCTAGGTTGGAGAACTTGAGAAAAATCCCTTTCCCAGCACTCTTTTTCTTATCTTTAAAATGAGGTTAAGTATTAAGAGACAATATGAAGCATTAAATGAAATAATGTATTTATAGCATTTAGAATGGCATCAAGCACATGATAAGGGTTCAAAACTTATAAAATGTGAAACCTGCATGAGGATTAGAAAGTGAGGGGATAAATTTGGCTAAAATATATAATATGATGAGAATTATTAGGCTTATAGAGATTTCATTATAAATCAAAGCCATCACATGATTACAGGATTTATAATATTTTTTTTAAAGTGGAGCATGATAGCACAAGCTTCTAATTCCAGCATGGTGAAGACTGGGGCAGGAGAATCATAAATTCAAGCCCAGCCTCAGTCACTGAGCCATTTAGCAAGACCTCCATCTCAAAAAATATTTTAAAAAGGACTGGGGTTGTAGCTCAATGTGAAGGCCCTGGGTTCAATTCTCAGTTCTGGAAAAAAAAATTCTTTTAAGTCATATTCTGGTTTTAAAAATGCTACTTATCACTTGTACTGACTTCTCACAAGGGATGTAAATAAACATCATGTACTACACACACATACTAGTAAGCTAAAATTTAAAAAAATAATGTATGTAGCACTGAGGCAAACTGAAATCTATTATAAACATTTGTATTACAAGTAATTTAGATGAATTTGCAATCAGTGAGAGTGGCATAATACTAAAGCAAAAATTTTTTCTTAAATGTTTGTTCTCTTCCAAGTAGCTAAGGGATTTATATTGGAAATGTGTTTCCATGGCATTTAATTAACTCTCAACTTCATAAAAGGAAAGACAGGCTACACTGGGCTTTCATAATATAATATACATGCTTCTCCTAGTTTCACAGCTTATTCTTCTTACTCACATAAACATTATCCAGTAAACTGCTGAAAAATAACATTAACAATGCTCTTCCTTTTCCAATTATTAGACAAAGGTTCGGACAGAAGAAACTTCCAAGGCCTGATCAGAGTAAAATAAAGTATGAAAATCTTGATATTAAAAAACTTATGTTATTTTATATGGGAAAATACTTATTTCCTTAAAAGCATTTTTAAGTTTTGGAGGTTTTTTTGGAGGTTTTGAGACAAGGTCTTGCATGTAGTCCAGGCTGGCCTCAAACTCACAGTCCTGTAGCCCCTCCAGTACTGGGTAATCAGCACGCACATCACACTTTGCCCTACCTTGTTTTGTTAGGAAAGGCTGGGAGCAATCTAAGTTAAACATACTGTTAAGTATAGTACCATTCATTCTCATGGGGAACACAAATTCTAGAGAATAAAGATAAAATATAATCCGATTACCATTGCTCCTTCTGGTGCCATTTTGAAATGTGTGGAAGAGTGTCTTTTTACAATTCTATTGCTGTTTATTTCAGCCTTTTAACATCAAATGTCTTCCAATCTTGCTGTGTGGATTTCTTAAACATTTTCGTGGTTGCTCACAATTTCACAACATGCCCAGTGACAGTCATGTGATATAGACAGCACAGAGTCCCAGAAGAGGCTATTGCTCTTTGCAAGAAACTGGACACATAAAAATCCACTTAAACTTTCCCAGCCCATTGAGAATACTGCCTACAAATATTTAAGGTGCACTTAATGACCCATACAAGGTTTATATGAGGAATTATCAGTTTTCCATTGTACTAAGACACAGTTTACACACTAAAAATATATTACACTGAATCACATGCCAAGTGGTGATAGTTTTGAGAAAAATATATTGCCCATAAATCACTTGAATGTTTGAAGAATAACATTTACATATTAACTTTTTTATACCTTAATAGTAGTATAGGAAATACTATTCATTTTATATATAGATTTTAAAAATTTTATTAGCATATTTACAGTACATAATGATTGCAGTACCTTGATCATGGGGAGTTGTTGCATGTACCTAACACCTCTTAATTCTTTTTACGCCTCCCACATCTTTTGAACTCCTTTCCATTTGCAAAAGATCTATCTTCCTGTTTCCTCTTATCTTTTATTTTGCTCTCTATATTTTGGGTTTTTCATAGAAGAGAAATCTTGCAATATTTAAACTCACGTGTCTGATCTATTTCACCTAATTATCAAAAGCCAAAACAGAAAAACAGGCTAAATTATTCTACTGTTCTCCTATTTTACTCATTTCAGCATAACTTTTCTTTTAAGGTGTCCTTTTAACAGCTGTCGCTCTGAACTTGCAGACAGACCCAGGGTCCAGGCAGCATCATTCCAGGGTACACTCTGCCTAGCTGCCTGGGACCGGGAGGCCTTGGCCCCCATCCAGTTAAGGCAGAGGCACCACCTTCATGCCCTAGGAGGCCGCCCTCTCTTGCTGCACTCAGGACCCAGCTCTACCGGGTCCTGTGAATCAACCTGACCCAAGAATCAGCGCGAACCTCAGGGGAACACCCGACCAGCCTCACAGGACACAGAGCCACATAGGTTCTAGAAGAAAATGACAAAATGAAAGACCAAGAGACAGTCTCAGTCACACAGCCCACAAAGAACAAACCCAAGAGACAATGAAATGGAAGACAATGGGAGTCACACAAAAGGACCTTCTGAAATGATAGAAAATGCAATAAAGAAATAGCTTGATGAAGCTATAGAGAAATTCAAATCAGAATATTCTCTCAGCTAAAAAATGAAATGAGAATCATTATTAAAGAAATGTGTGTATCTAAAGAAGAGCAAGATAAAAAATAGAAGAACTTAAGAAAATGATGGAAAATTTGAATGAACAATATAAGACACAAACAAAATGCAAGCAACAGATGCAAAGGGAAATGCAGGAAATGAAAAATTCCTTGGAAAGTTTGAAAAACCACTTAAATGAGCCTGAAGACAGAATCTCAGATCTTGAAGACAGCATGGGAGATGATGGCCATGAAAGAAAAGATCTCCTAAAAATGGTAAAGAACCAAGAAACAACAATTTAACAGCTGCAAGACGATGCCAAGAGAAATAACATAAGATTAAGAGGCATAAATGAAAAAGCAGGGGTCAATACTAACGACCTGCGAAGACTATTCACAGAAATAATAGCAGAAAACTTTCCAAACATGAAAAGAGAATCTGAAATACAGGTAACTGAGGCATACAGAACCCCAATTAACCACAACCAAAATAAATCCTCACCCAGACATATAATAATAAGTGTATCAGAAATACAGCACAAGAACAAAATACTAAAAGCTGTCAGACAAAAGAAACAGATCACCTATGAAGGAAAGCCTATCAGAATCATGGCAGACTTCTCAACACAAACCTTTAAGTCAAGAAGAACTTGGAGTGAAGTATTACAAATCCTGAAAAAAAATAACTTTCAACCCAGATTGATGTACCCTGCAAAACTATCCTTAAAAATGGATGGAGAAATAAGATACTTTCATGACAAAGAATAACTGAAGAAATTTATGGCCACCAAACCAACACTACAAAGAGTACTGAAAGACACTCTAGAAAGAGACAAAGATAACCACAATCTTAAGAACAACAGCCAAGGGCCGGGAGTTTGGCTCAGTGCCTTAAGCGCCTGCCCTGGCAGGCGCAAGGTTGTGAGTTCAATCCCCGGTTCCGCAAA
>RJWM01034765.1:0-19469 GCA_004363535.1 Dasyprocta punctata | reverse complement strand
GAAGGGTCTTGCTCTTGAGTTAGCTAAATTTACAGTGGCATGTAAGGAAATGTAAGCTGGCCGAGACTACACCCAGGCAGGACTTAGCCTTCCCCGTGGTTTTGTTAGTCAGAGAATCTATTATTCAAACATGAACTTACCTGGCTCCCTCCTCATTTTTCACATCTCTCTCGTTTCCCAGCTGTTGAGGGTTGGAGTACTCATTGCATTGTTCCTTCCACAGAACAAATTGCAGATCTGTAGACCTGCAGCACTTCAAATAAAGGGAAATCATGTCTTATTCTGTCAAAGCTTTTTCTTGATCCAGCCTGAAAAGATATCCGGTCTGCTTTCCTCTTTTACCATGTGCTGTAATTTCTCTCTTTACCCAAATCTTGATAGCTCCCTTTCTCTGGCGGCTTGTGTTGGAGCCTTGTGAATCACCGGATGGGCCAATACTCCTGCTCTGCGTAGGAGAATGTCTGATAATATTGTGTAATACGCATTTAGCAGTGTGAATACGCACAGCTGTTGAATGTTAATTCTCCCAGCAGGCTTACGAACGCAAGTGCCAGTCCGTACTGAAGTCATGTTTGGGTTGTCTTATCCTTTTGTCAATAAGCGTGGGTTGGCATATAGGCATCCATTTTCAACTGGCCGAAGGAAGAAGGACAGCTTATCTGCCTTGCTTTACTGCTACCTTTTAGTGTATGTGCCCATTTTTTTTTCACCTGCTAATATTAGGAACCCAGATTTAATTCATTATTTAGAGTTCTGGGGCAGCAACTTGATAATACTAGTGGTAATCAAAGAAGAGGCTTGCTGTGACTTTAGGCAGGTCCAGGAATAAGGTGAGGCAAGTGCAAGTCCTAGGACAAAATTCAAGGAGGCTCTCACTCTTAGGGTCACCTGAACATGGGTAGTGCCAACACCTGCGGATGAGACCTCCTTAAATTTTGTCTGCTAGATACCTTTCTTGTCTCTTCTGGTCCTGATTTTGCCTGAACCTCTTTGTTTCTCAAGACTGATTTAGTGCCTATGACTGAGCTTTCAAGACATCAGGAGATAGGTTCTTTTGACCGTGGTTCAAACTGAATCACAGCTAATCTCAGCATATACCAAAGTCGGAGGTTTTCCCTTTAGCCTAGAGGGGCTGAGCTCAGATTGGCCTAGGATGCAGTCAGTAATTCAAAGCTTTAAACTCTGTCAGAGGCTAGGAAAACTTCAGAGCAGAGGTTAGGAGAAGAGGAATAATTCACATCCTTTGTGTATTCACACGGCAACATGGTGTCAGTCCCTCTGGCTATGGTGAGCATTTGAATCATATGCCTGTGTCCTGCTGAAGGAGCCCTGGTCCTTTGAGCTTGGGCCCATGGGCCATCTATTACATAGTAGAATGCATCAACAAACCAGTGGCTCAGCTTCCTCTGTGAGTCTGGTACGTTCACCATTTCTAACTTACTGGCAGCATTGTTCTGAGTGTAATTCCATTCACCCTTTCGCTCCTTCCAAGTCCTTCAGCAATGACCAGCACCTAATGAAATCCTTGCAGCTCACATTCTGCTAGCCTTTGAGTAAACTTTGACTATAGACCAAAGGTTATCAAAATAGCTCAAATGGACGGGTCAAATGGCTCTCCTTTGTCTGCAAGAGTTTATAAAGAAGAAAAATGAAAGTGACGAGTTTGTTTTTCAGACTTTTTAAATGGTAACAAGCTGGAAACAGTCTAAAGGTCCAGAACAGGGGGCTGGCTAAGTCAATTATGGGACCTCAACTTAAAGGAATGCTCTGCAGTAATTAAAATAAGTAAGAAAAAACCTTATGAAAATATGTTTATAATATGTTATAAAACTAGAATATAGAATCTTATTTCATTTTGTGAAGTATGTGAGCAGGGAGAAAAAGCTTTCCTATATAAAATCAGTTGCTTTGGAGTGGTGAGCTTAGCAGTGACTTCTCATTTAAACACACTTTTAATGATGCTATTTACATAATGATTATATAATGAATTCTTTTGGTGTTTAAAAAATTTCTAAGCACTTACAAAAAGTGTAAATGGTCTGATAAAGACTTGTTGTCCAGTGAATGGTGAGATCCCACTCTGCTGGCACATGGGCTCTAGGTTCAAACTGTCTCACCTGAGACCTTGGTCTTGCCACTTTCTAGCTGTTTTTTTTTTTTTTTTTTTTTTTTGTACTGTGCATCAAACTCATGACCTCACACTTGCCAGGCAGGTACTTATGCCACTGAGCTAAATCCCCAACCCCTCTAGCTGTTTCAGCTTGAGAATATTCTTACTTCATCAATCAAGTGGAAACAAGAGTGATATCAAGTGGTGGGGTTGTAGCTCAGTGGTGGAGCATGCATGAAGCCATGGGTCTAATTCCCCACACTGAAAAACAAAAACATGTTTCCTAAGCTCTTGTAAGTCTGAGTTAGTATGTCTGGAGTACGTAGAAAACCTTCTGGCCCAGAGTGAACACTCAGTAAATATTAGTTCTTGAGATTATATTGTAGATCAGCCGTCTGCCCTAAGCTACATCAGCCTGGGCAAAAACACTGAAGTCATAGGACTCTCTGGCTCTACAGTGACCTCATTTTTGAGGGTCTTCAGTAACTTTATCCAAGAGGCTTGAGGGTTATCTGGCAAGCTAGAGGCTTTCACTGCCTTAGCTGGCTGATGAAAAGTGAGGCTCTGCTGGCCCACTGGCTACAGCGGGGAGGCTAGTTATCCCTTCCAAGGACACAGAGGCGCCTGCTGCTGCAGCTGCAGGGCTGGCAGCCGAGGTGGCTGCTACTGCAGATGCCACAGCTGGCCCAGTCTCCTGTGAATGCCCAAAGTCACATGCCAGCTGCCAGTGCCAATCCACTCTGGGTCCTGCCACTGTATCTTGGGTGAGAAAACATCTTTGACTGTTTGTATGCATGCAGCCCACTACACTCATTTCACTGAGACATTGAGTTACTCTTCATACTGTCCCTCCTCTCTTCCACTGAAACATGCCCATTTGGAGACTGTGCATAACTAAATCTCTCCTCTTCCCCAGGAGACCCCACAGGCTTCTTGCTACTGCGTAGGCTTGTCAGAGGGACAAGCCCAGACCTGACAGAATGCTCATGCGAGGGCGATTCTGCTCCACTGGGACCCCATGCAGCACACAGCCAGCATGACAGCCAACCTGGAGAGAACATTTTGATGTAGCAATGGGAAGCAGATGCCCAGACAGCCATGGGCAGGGATGGCCAGAGTGGAGGGAAAGTAGATGCCTGAGGCTATTGCTGACTGGACACTGAAGGTGGGGAAAGAGGGAGGAGGGGAGCAGCTGCTGGAAAGGCAGAAGGAAGGTGACCAGCAGATGGAAAAAACAAAACAAAACAAACAAAAGAAACCCTGAAACTTGTTTGCCCAAAGCAGCTTCTACCTCCCCAGAGTGTCTTCTTTACCACTGCACTTTGTGCCCACCCATTTTTTCCTGGCTTCTAATTTATACATAAAAGTGTATCTGAGGTTGAGCACTGGGGCAGTTCATAAATGTGATGGAGTTACTCACCTCACCCCAGAGACAGACCTATTATCTCAAATGACGCTGCTTTCCTCCCACCCATGTAGGATGAGGAATGGGGACAGTGTTCATTAATAAAGGAGGGAGGGGGTCTGAGGAAAACTGGGTGTTGTACAAAGGGAAGAAGATGCAAAGTAAAAAGCCCTGGTGGAAATAAAGTGCTCGACCAGCCCTGTATCCATTAAAGTAATAACATCATTGCATGGCAGGTTTATCACTCCCTAGCAGTTCCTCAGTGTGGGAGCCGTGGCTCTTTGTAAAAATGAGAATAGAGTTGCATGCTGCTGCTCCAGTGTAGAAGTGCAGGTCCCCCGTCCCTCCCCCAGTGCTCCTCTTATACCCCTCCAACAACCTTGGACTTCTCCCATCCTCTAGAACCATCACTAAAATTCATTTCACTCTTTAATTAGATTTCATGGAGTAAGGAATTGGGAGGGGTGCTGGGAAAGGCGTTCATATGCCCTCTTTCTGCAGAGAGGGGTAATGGTGTTGATAGGGGAGGTGGGACAATGGTTGCTATGGTGACATATTCCCAGACATACAGACACACACTCATTTTAATCTCTCTCTCTCTCTCTCTCTCTCTCTCTCTCTCTCTCTCTCTCTCTCTCTCTCTCGCAGGGGAAGGATCCAGTGCCCTATTTTTAGTGTCAGATTTCAGCAAAACAATTCACTTTCATTTCATCACACACACGCACACTGCTGGGTTTTAAAGTAGGTCACATCTTCTAACTGTATCAAGAGCTCAGATCTGTCTTGCTTGAGTAATGGAAGGTTCCACCGAAGATTTTACTGATTGAGACGACGATCTCAGACTTGCCTTGGTGCAGCTTTCTTTCATCTTGGTTTGACAGGCATTAGAATAGGCAGAATGAATAGCTGTAGGTAAATTTACATTTTAAAGACTAATGCAAAATGTTCAGACCCTGATAATAGTAAGGAGAGGTAGAGAAATTAAAAATGACAAACTCATCTGCTATTTCTGTTATCAGATTATCACTGATTAGTTTGAAAATATTCCTTGAGCACCAATACTGCATAGTCCATTGGGAAAGAAATAAATCCTGGCTAGAAGCTATCCAATTTAAATTTTTGTTCTTTGTCAGAATATGTGGATTAGAATTGGGGATTTTATTCATGTCCCATCTCAAATTGCAATTTTTGAATGTTTCTGTCTGTATTTCTTGCTTTGTGATCTTTGCCAAATCTCACAGTCCTCTGTGACTAGAATACCCCATTGACTGGAATGAGCTCTAGATGTTCCCTGACAGAACTAGCCCAAGGCAAGTCTGTAAATTGGCCAAGTGTCTAGCTTTGGAAGCCCCAGAGTCACACACACACCCTGGATCTTCCCAGCGCCTTCTATCCCACAAGGACCAGTTCTTCTTTCCAACATAGTAGCAAATTTAGGCTAAGTGAGGAAAGGATAATCTTATTTGCTTATTTATTTACTTACTTATTTACTTATTTCAGTATTAGAGATTAAACTCTGGGCTTCACGCATGCTAGACAAGCACTCTTCCACTGTGCTGCCTCTTAAACCGCTTAAAATTATTATTATTGTTATTACTATTTTTTGAGACAGGGTCTGTCTAAACTGCCAGACTAACCTTGATCTTGTGATCTTCCTGCCCCAACCTTTCAAGTAACTAGGATTACAGATGTGTGCTGACACACTAGGTGAGGAAGGGTTAGTCTCTGACTTGAAGCTCAGTGCCTATTAGCTGGAGTCTCTTGGTTGTTATTTCCACACTGGCAGAGAACTCTGACTTCTCTTTCATAATGCAGAGTAAGGAACACCCAGTGAGTACAACCCAAATGTATCCTGCAGCCCTCAGCTTTAAAAATAATAGTCTCATTGAGAAAGAAGCATGGAATGAAATCATTGAGATATTAATACTAATGGTATCATCCAAGTAGTGGATGTTCAGTAGATTTGTATTTCCTCTAAAACTTTATGCTTTTCAAACTTAACCAAGCATACATTGCCTTCTTAATCAGAAAAGAAAGTAATGAAAATAAAAGCAAAAATGAAGACCTTATGTTGAATACATTGCTATGCAGTTAAATCTTTCATGGGTGATTTCACAACCATGTTCTGAGATAGGAGTTATGATCCCCATTTAACAGAAGAAGAAGCTGCCAAGCAGAGAGTGTGCCCATGACCACACAACTAGCAAGCAGCAGAATGAGGATCCAAACACAGAACCATAAAAGTACAAACCCAGGTTCTAACATACTAACCAAGTGCTTCTCTAATGAATGTAGCTGCCATTTGTTAAACACTCAGTAAATGCCAAACATTATAGATCTATCTGATATATATTATACATATTATTTGACATATATTATATCAAATATGCACAGTAAGTTTATTTTGCAATCTGCATTAAACAGATTTAAAGGTTCAGAAATTTACCCAAAGTTGTAAGTAGTCATAAATCATAAGTAGAAAACAATGAAGTGAAGGAAACTTGAATCCAGGTCTTTGTGAAGCTAACAGTAGTGCCACAGGATATGGGTTCAGACTGGGGGATTGAGAAAAATCTTACATGGTTATTCTCCAACACAGATGCCATATTGTTACATACAGCTTTCTGTATGTAACTATTCATTTTAAACTCTAGGTTTTGACTCCCTAGAAAATATATTTACCTGTTGTGTGTATAGATCTACACCTATAAGAGACCAAAGTCTAGGCATGGAGGCCTTGGTCAGAAAACTCACTGGCATGGATGTTTTGCTTATAAAACCATTGATTCTGATCATCTGGGTCCCTGGATCTCTGGTACAATTGTGGACAGTTACATGGACGGTTACATGTTTTTTTGTTGTGTTAAAGTGTTTAGGCTTACCATTGGTAGCATCATCACTGTTGCTAACCAAAACACAAACTGGTACTAGGAGTGAGGGAGAAAGGTATTATTAGAAAATCCTAAAATTCATGCAACCTGAGAATAAGAAAGAAAAGTGAAACCCAACCAATCCTTAAGATATTAAGGAAGAGCCAGGGATATTTCTCAGTGACACAGTGTCTGCCTGGCAAGTGTGAGCTTGTGAGTTCAATTCCCAGGAACAAACAAACAAACAAACAAAAGATATTAAGAAATTGACACCAGATATACTCTCTGCCATTGGCCTGACATCTAAATTGACTAGCAGTTCATTGATCTGGGAATATAAGGTGAAAAAGACTAATGTTTTGAGTCTGGAAAAACACCTTCATAGGCAATGTAACCAAAGCTAGTAATTTCACTGAACTGTTATTAAAAGTTCTCTGTTAGACAATGACTGGTTGTTTAGTGGTTACTAATATAATTAAAGCTGTTATTTTCCTTCCAAAACTTATTGTTTCAGATAGTCTCCACCACCTGCCATTAAATCAGGGGACGGGGAGGGAAGAAGACAAAGGTCTATAGATAAAAGACTGGAGTCTTCATGGTTAGAAACTGTTTTTAGATGAGTTCATTGCATGTTGTTACTATGGATGGAACCCACAGAGGGCAAGTGGAAGTGATAACTCCTGAGTTTTGAGGGAATTGCATTGTCCAAAATCCAAAAGCTTATCCTGACAAAGCCTAATGTGCCTGTAAATTTCCATCTGCAAGAAAGGGGCTCTGAGAGTCAAAGCCACATGACCTACATAGGACATACTGGCCACTTTCTGCCTCACACATGTGCAGAGGATGGTGGACACAGGAGCACCTTGCCAGAATAGTCACTTAAACTCGTTTTTTGGGCAAGAGTTCTCTATATTCTTGTTCAGGAGGATTTGATCATTACTATAGGGTATGATTTCTGAGAGGCTTTACATTTTCTGAGGGGGAGTTTTGTGTTTTTCTTGTTCTTACTCCATTATAGCACACATACACTGGGTGGGGGAGGTGTCCTGATTACTAGTCTTTAAGTTTATGGTTTGTGTTATGGTTTGAATGTTTCCTCTCCAAAATTCCCCTTGAATTTATGAGGAGAATATATGTATTGAGAGAAAGAAAAGTTCTGTCTAAGAGAGAGACAGAAGGGGTCCTGAGTGGGTTGCCAATGATTCTATCTTTAACCACGAGGTGAGATGGGTCCAAGATGGGGAAAACTGGGAACTCGCAAGGCAGACAGGCATGAGGTGGGTCAGAACTATGGTCAACCAATAAGATTGAACAGTTAATTGAGATATTAGCAGAAGGATCAGGAATGCACAGACATTTAGTTTTTACAATTGCGTAAGTACCTCCTGTGTTGTTAGAATGTGTAATGCCATCTGCTTTTGGAGGATGGCCTGTTTTATTAATTTTACCTTTTTCATTTAGGAGAGAGAGATTACCTGCAGTGTCATGTTAGGCCTGTTGAGTATAGTTAATTAAAGGCTCAATATGAATCATATAACTTTTTTCTGGACAAGATCTGGTGGATCCCAGTAAAAGGAATCTAAAAGGAATCTAGCATATTTTTTACTGTTTTCATCTGTATGATGCCTTGGGGTTTGGTACCATTTAGGCAAGAATAAACTTTAATCAAAACATGTATAATCAAAGTATGTATACAAAGGCATATATAATCAAAGCATGAGTAGTAGGATTGACAGTTAAGTTTAGAAACTGTTTCTAAATTATAGCAATTGTAACCCCACTGACACTTAGGTTCCTTTATTGATGGAGTCTGACATTTTGTCATTACCTAGTGCTCCACAATTTGAAAGGTTGGAGAGTCTCCTTAGTCTAAATGTGTTTAGGTCCCACAAGTGTGCTGCTTTTGGAAATAGCTCCTTCTGGTGTCATCCAGAAGTCGTTTTTTTCCACTGTGTCTCAGGTTCAATCTCCAGAAGAAATTGTGCCCAGAACACTAAGCCAGGACATGGCTTTTGTATGTGTTCTCCTGGATGGGCAAAGTTCTGATGTCTCATATGACCCAGAGACAGGGTATGTGTCCCTCAACTAAGATGACTTCCCTGTCTTTGGCATTAGCAAATGCTCATTTTCTATGGGTTTAACCTAGGAGGAAAAGGTTGTAACAGTCCAGAATTCTTTCTGATTTTACATGCTTCTATAAGGAAAATACAAAGTGGGGGAAATGATTAGAAGTAAAGCCAGAGAAAAGAAATTGAAGCGGAACAGGATTGACATTTCCTCTAGAGTACAGAGGAAGATCAGAGTCAGTCTGTCTCAGTGAAACCTTGTCTCCAAGTCTTAAAGAATGGTCACCAGCATAATGCCTTTTAAATGGTGGAAGGAGTCCCATGTTTTATTGTAGGCATGTATATTTTCTAAGTTTGAGCTAGATTTCATTTAAGGAGAACCATTTTACAAAAGTTTATATTAAAGTCTGCTAGAGGTGTCCTAATAGTAGTCTCTCTAGTGCTGTTGTCTACATACAGTCAAGCAAGGAGTACCAGTAAATTTAGCAACTAGTTTAAATGCAGCATGTACAAGAACAAAATAATAAAAATGTCCCACTAAAAAAAAAAAAACATAACCTTATAATTTTCCCATGTTTTAACTTAGTTTTACCATTATTTTAAACAAAATTTGAAGCATAAAAATTTGTTACCTAAGTGAGTCCCAGTCCAGAGTCTGTGAAACAAAAGCAAAGTCTTAACACGGTCCAATGATCTCGGTGGGAGACCTCCAAATGATATAGGGGAATGAAACTCCTAACCCACTAGATGTTCAGTATGAGTTTGTGTAAAATCAAAGAATGAATTTTAGGAACAACAGAGGTTAAGAGCAGAATAAATTTATTGAGAGAAAGAAAGTTTCTGTCCGAGAGAGAGACAGAAGGGGTCCTGAATGAGTTGCCCTTGAAACTGCATCTTTAATGCAGTAGTGTCACTGGAGGGCCTCAAGGAAATGATTAGGTTATGAGCTCCACTCTCACAAATGAGATGAATATCCTTACAAAAGGACTTGAGGGAATCTGATTGGTCTTTTCTTGCCTTTCTTGTGAAGGTATACCATCTGTGAAGCAGAGACTTCATCAGACTCTAAATCTGCTGACATTTTGATCTTGAATTTTCAAGCCTCCAGAACTATGAGCAATACATTTATATTATTGATCAATTACCTAGTCTAAAGTATTTCGTTACAACAGCTTGAACTAAGTCAGTTTGCAGGATGGGGTAACATTACCTCTGGACTCAAAGATGGAGACTATATGCCACTTAGAAATCTTGACTTGGAGCTGCAGGCAGTCCTTGGTAAGGTTTTGTGGTCTCACTCCTTGGAGAATGAATGTGTCCTACATGAGGAAGAGGAATACACAGAAATTTTGAGATGGTCAAAAGGGTAAACTATGGCAAAGTCTGTTTAATTTGTTGCAAAGCATTTGTTTTTACCATTCTGTAGTATTAGAATTCTTAACACTCATCAAGGCACATAATGCTAGAAAGACTACTTTCTGGCCTTCCTGACTCCTTCTCAGGTAAGTTCATGTAAGTTTTGGTCATTTTGCTGTAAGTATTGTAAGCAACTTGTAGCAAGTTTTCTTAAAGAGAGGAGCTATTCTCTTACTTTTTTCTTCTTTATTCAGAATACAATGGGGATATAAGGGCTGGCTGGAGCTAAAGTACTCATTTTGAACCATGAGATGACTGAGGAAATGAAAATTATGCAGATAAGGCATAAAAACAGGAAAAAAGAATCTGAGTCCCTGCCATTGTGGATTATCTTACAATCTGTGAACTGCTCATCAGGCTTACATGAAAAAATAAATAAATATCTAATCCCCTGGCGGGGTACTTGGGTTAGTTCAACCTCACTCTGCCAAATCTAATCTTAAATGAATACTTGAGAAATTGCACTTTTCCCTAAAATGATTTCCCTAAAATGAACTTATATCTTGGGAGCTATGAACAAATAGTGACTTAGAAAAGCCAGAAAATGAAGTAAACCAAGGTCACCTTATCCGTATGACATATCAGGTAGAAGGGAACTGAAGCTCAAGGAATTTGTACTCTGCTATACTGTAATTTATATCAACATCAGTATCCCAAGGGGAAATGAATGCCCATCCTTTTTTTGTTTTGAGGCACTGAGCCATCAGAAACCTAAGTTCATTTACTTCTCCGGGCTTTGACCAAGGTGCTTGCCTGCAAATCCCTTATTAGATGACCATTTGCCAGGTTGGTTTAGGAAGAAGTGCCCACTAGGCAGAGAAGTCCTGAAGCTCTGGAAAAATGACTCACCTATTCCGAGCTATTTTAAAAGTTAATCCATTTTTAATATTCCTGCAACTATTTAAAATTTTTTCTTACCTAGTTTGGTATAAATCTATTTTTACTTTTTAGCTCCTTCTATCCCAGGAGTGACTTCAGTTTTTTAATGTGGGAATTTATTTTATTTCTTCCAAATTATACTTTAGTAACTTGATGCAGTTTTGCCTGCCTTTGATACCACATAATTACTTAATCACTTCAATAAAATATCAATTCACAGATTCATTATTGGTTACCTGAGTATTACTAGTTCCCTCTTGTTTTCTCTCCTGTACAATGATAATGGTTGTTTACAAAACTGCTTTGAAATTACCAAGGGAAAAGCGGAACATCAAGATAAAGTACTGTGTTGTTCTTCCCTGGAATTATGCCTTGGCTCAAATTTGAACTTGGGGTATAAATTGTAAAAGGCTCTGCCAAGAGTACTCCAGGTCGGATATGCAGCATTGGATGAATTTCTGCTTCTAAGCCAGGTCTTTGTGCAGTATGAGGGAGATGGGAAAGGAGGGTCAGGGAGGAAAGGGATGAATTTTATCCCAGGGCTATTATGCTACCATTGTACTCAGAAATGAACTCCACTTCTTCCTCTCTGCCTCCTCCCTTCCCTCCCCCCTCCTCCCCTTCCCTCCCCTTCCTTTCCCTTCCCTGCTCTTATTTTCTTCCTTCTAAATTTTTTAGTTCCCTCTTTCCTACCATTCCCCCTGCCCCCATATGTTCTGCCTTCCCCCCTCCCAAAATACTGAGTACTGTGGTATCTCATTTTTAAAGACAGTGCCACCAGGCCAGGGATATAGCTCAGTGACACAGTGCCTGTTTGGCAAATGCAAGGTCCTGAGTTCAATTCCTGGTAACAACAACAAAATGACAGTGCCACCAATGAACTGGCGTTACATCCAGGCCTCTCAGACCATGGCCCAGTGGCACTCCTGGCCAAAAGCCAGCACACTGTGCCAGCCATATCCCTCAGGTGACGTCATTCCCAGCTGCCATTTGACTCCATGCACATGGGGATTCCTAAGGAAGTGTTGCCCAACTGATCTTAGTCAATTTACGGCATTGTGAGATTATTTAAAAAACTTGTTTTAAGTCACTGTGTTTCAGAATGGCTTACGATACAACAACTGGTCATTAAAATGTGCACTTCATATAAGCCAGAAACTGTTCTAGAACGTGGAAAGTGAGCAAAGCAAATGCAAATCAGTGCCCTGGAGAACCCACATAGTAGTGGGAGAGTCAATAATTCCCCCCGACACACATACAAACACACGCACATACCCTGCACACACAAAGTCATAATAGCCAAAGAGAAAAAGTAAAGAAGTGAAAAGGAATATGAAGTATGGAGAGAATGCAGAAGTTTGGCATAGGGTAGCTGGGGAGGGTCTCAATGAGATGATTTTCGAGTTAAGAACTAAGAGAAAATGAAAAGTTAGCTGGGGGAAGAGTGCTCCTGGGAGCACACAGTAACCATAAAGCCCCCGAGAGAGAGTGTGTCTGGTGTAGTCAATGAACAGCAAAAAGTCCACCGCAGCTGGGGCAAAGAGAACAAGGGCAAGTTGTTGGCAATTAGGTTAAAGAAGTTGGTGTGCAGATGGATCCTGAAGGTCTGAGGAAGGACTTACGCCTTCATTCTGCATGAGATCAGAGCCCCTGGAAAGCTTTGAGCTGAGGAGTGATGTCATTTGACTTCTGACTTAACAAGATCGTTCCAGTTGCTTTGCTGAAATAAGAGCAGACGAGCAAACAGACAAAGGAGCCTGTTTGGAGTTTTTGTGACAGTGCCAGGGAGAGTTGAGGGTGGCTTGGGTTTGGGTGGTGACAGGAGTAAGTGGTGAAGAAGAGATTCCATTCTGGTTGTATTTTTAAAGTGTAGTTGATGATGGACTAAATCTGGGTTAGGTGAGAAAGAGAAAAGCTAAGGGATGATACCAAAATTTGTGCAACTAGAAAAGGATGGTGCCTCTTGTTGAGATGGAGAGTTCAGCAGTTAGAGCAGGCTGAGGGAAAATGTCCAATGCTTCTTTTTGATTTCCTAATTTTTCTTCCTCCTACTCTCTCTTCCTTCCCATTGAAGTGGGATGTCTCCCTATCCCACACATTTTTCAGGAGCCCGCATATTAGGTACAGCAGGAAGTCCAAAGAAGGAAGGCAGCCTTTCCTTTGAAATCTGTAGCCACCATTTTAGGTCTGGGGATCTGCGTGTAAACAAGTGCCTAGCCCAGTTTTTTCCTATCTTAGTATTCTTTGGGCAGAGATACTGACTGCCGAATGAGTTGACCAACATAGTCATATTCAAAATATGGAAAGTGAGGTAATTCTTCCTGTCTTGTCAAAACCATGGATACTGATGAGGTCTTTCTGAGACCTGGTTCACCTGCCAGAATCAGGCTCAATGACAGATACTCTCAACCTGATTTCCAGGACTCCTAAAGACAAAAAGATCCTTGAATTCCCTTATTCTGTTGCTGCCACAATGGGATGTCAGATATTTCATGGACATACAATAGGGATGTGGCCTGAGGAGTAATATTATCACAAAATAATTTAGAAACTCAATAGAAGAAAAAGTGGATTGGAAATTTCCTAGTGGTTGAGGTTTTCTGGTGGCAGATGCAACAGTTTTGGAATCAGTCAAAGCTGGGAAATAGAGGTAGTACATGCCTCCCTTGCTCTTCTGCCTTCTGGTGGGTCTTTGAGAAGAGGATCCTTCAGTGCTGTGTTTTCTCAATATGCTTGGTCCTCAAGTTTATTACCTAACTGGTTTCAATAAATATCAGTGAGAGGATAAACTTAAGAATTGCAGCCAGAAGTATAATACTGAATGTTTATCAACTGGTTTCCCTGGGTGGGGTGGGGAGGAGGGATTGTTTTGACTGATAGAGTTTGCCAATTTCCTTTATGTAAATATTCCTACCATGACTATTTCAAGCTACTAATGTGAGGTCGCTGAATACAGACTTAGGAATGCATCACCATGTAAGCAATTTCCACTGAACAGTTATAATAGAGGAAAATAACTTTGAAAGTATAGATTTAACAACCAATAATATAGTTATAAGTGATATGTTTTGAGGACTTATCACCTTAGTTTTAAATATGATTATTTAATGGAAAGTATACATAATATTTATTAATGGCTATATTTAACAACTGGCCCTCATAATTGCTGAAAATGTAACAATCAGTTTTTGTGAGCCAGTATGAGCCAGCTCTGGAATACCGTGGGTTTATAGCTATTAGCCGTCATCTCCTTTGTGTACGCAGCCACCTTTCTGATCTGAGGCTAGCACAGTTTTTTGCCATTTGGTTGGCCCGTTGAATTTCATGAGGACCTGGCCTACTGGTTCATTCATTCTCCAGCTGAGCAGGAGCCAGTTTGTATTTCTGAATTTGAACGTAGGGAGCAGGGACTTGAACTTTAATTCCTTCTCTTCCAGGAGGCACTGGGCTCTCCTGCAAATAGGTTCCCCACTTCTGCAATGTTTCTATCTACACAGAAGAAAAATGGGAAGGGTTTGACTGGGAATGGGTAGGAGGGTGAGAAGGGGAAAAAATCCTTTCACAACTTTGCCCACCTAGGACAAAGGTTCTACTTAACCTACATTTATATAACTAAAAGTGACTGTAAGCAATTTGTCACTGAACAAGAAACATCTGCTTCTATGGGACAGCAGAGCCAAAACACCACCATTTATGTAAGTTACTACAGGAAACCTCTTGAGGTTCTTCACAGAAGGAGGAAGGCACACTTCAGTGTGGTTTTTTGTTCCAGCCTATAGTAGAGAGTAGCAAATGACATTACAGAAACGAAAAACACAATTTTGCTCTAGATTGATTTCCTCTGAGGAAGCCTTGGGTCCCCCTCACTTCCTCTGCTGTTTCCCCTTCCATTCCAACTTTATTTCTCCTTTCCCTCAACAATTACATGATGCCTTCCTTAAAACATGCTATCAAAGTGTTAGGAATGCCAAGAAAGAGGAGATCCACTCTTGTTTTCCTTTAATTCATTCCCTACAAATCTATTAACATATTCTTTAAAATTGCAAATCAAAATGTAATCCAAGGCCCATGGATTTAGCTCAGTGGCGTAAGTGCGAGGCTGTGCGTTCAATCCCCAGTACAAAAAAAAAAAAAAAAAAAAAAAAGGAAATGTAATACAACAAGTCTTTTCCCATCCCTTCCCTTCCTTTATTTACCTCAATTTCCTTCCTGCTCTTCCTGTCTTTAAAACATATGTATTGTCTCCCTTTCTTTGTTCATCAAAAAACCTGAATGAATTACTGGTAGCCAGTTGAGAGGAGGCTGATTTAAGGAAGGCCCAGATCAGTGGTATTAGAAATCTGGCTACATACAAGTAGATTGGGAAAGAAGCTAAATTTCTCACTACTGGAGAAGGGGGTTGCAAATATAGAAAGACAGAAGCCAAAATAATCCTTGTGGTGCTGGATTGAAAGTGGAGTTACTGGTGTAAATTATGAGATAGATAGGTGGATAAATAGACAGAAATAGAGATTGATAGATACAGAGATGAAAAAAGATGTGTCTGTATATGTGTATGCGTACACATGTTTTCTAGCTCCACCCAGTGAAAGAACCCAGGGGACCTCCTCACTCCCGCCAAAGCAATGAGAACTGAGTATACTAAGTGCTCAGATCTTAGACCCCAGCACCAGTCTGTACTTCAAGGAATTATATTTTCCTTGGAAAAATGGAATGATTGGAGGGCTGGGGCCAGGAAAAAAATATATGTACCTAGAACATTGTTTCTTTCCTCTCCTTTCTTTTTTCTTTTTTTCATTGTATTGGGGATTGAACCCAGGACTTCACACCAGACTAGCATTCTGTCACAGAGCAACACACCTGACCCAACCCTGGAACATCTTATTGTACCAAAATATAAGAAATTTTTCCAAGAATGATGAGGGTGTGTTAAAAGGACAGTAAAACCAGCTTGAAGGGGCTTCTACTGATGAATCTGGGACAAGTTGAGGCTCAAAATAAAATAAAGTCCCATAAATAAATTGAAACCCATGTGTGCACACAAATACAGTTCTATAAATGAATAAATAAATGGAAAGAAGATTATTTCTTACAGTAAAATATCAACTAATAAATACGAAATGGTAGAAGAAAAGTCGCCATTCAGTAGCCATCAGAGAAGTAATTAACTCAGGCAAGAAATATCAATGGAAAGTAGTGAGTGTGGACCCATGCAGGCCCGAGGCTCAGCCACTCCATCTCATGGCATTCCGGATCAGTGCGGGTGACACGCCTGTGCTGTCCAGGTGGCTGACCTGGACGTACAACCTGGCCATCTCCCAGGTTCTGTCTTCTTATCACTCCTGAGCACTCAACTGATGGGCTTGAATAGAATTTTACAGAAATTTTCTAAAAGTTGTTCTAAGCACAGTGTATAATACTAATATAATAACAGCTGACATTCACTGAGTGCTTCTCATACGCCAAGGTGCATTTACATGTATTTTCTCAGTTAAGCCATACAATAACCCTTCCAGAAAAGACTATCCTTAACCACACTCTACCAACAAAAACGCTGAAGTCCAAAGATATTAAATAATAATGTAACAAGAAAAAGGACCTGGCTTATAAATACTGGTAATGTGACTCAAAGACATGCGAATGTCTCCTGGATGCCAGTTTGTTCCCAATGTGTAAACCTATGCTTATCAGGAACAGCCTGTGTGAGTGGGGAAAGTGCCTCAGGCCCCCAAAAGATTAAGTCTAAGAAATAAGATTGGCATTAACCAGCCAAGAACACATGCCCACTTGCCTAGGGGTACTTGTCTTCCAATGACATTTATATCTTCAAGTGCAATTTATTTTTTCCTCCCTCACTTACCCAGAGTGCCTATGATGACACAAACTGGAAGAGAGATTAGGAGTGGAACATGGGGAGGGAGCCAGCAGGAGAAGTCAGCCCAGGTGTAGGCAGTAAAAGGTGTGTTAATCTCCAGAGTGTTTAAAAATAATAATAAAACGACTCAGAGTCATCTGGTTTCTATAATTGCCATCCTCGCTGGCAATTCTAAACAATGTCAGTGATAAAATACTCCCCCTAGCTTCTACTCTCTACTCCCTTGGAATACCGCTGGTTGGAAGAGATCCATCTAATTGGATTGTGAGCTTTATTCAGTTTTGAATTCCCAGAATATGCAGTGTCTTGGATGCAACAAATGCTCAATGAACATTAAATTGAAAAAAACTATGAAATTTCACAGAGTTATGTGTGCAGTCTTTTAAAGTCTGGGCTGGAGCTCTCCCAAAGTCCTGCCTGGGCATCACCTATCACAAAGGGAACTTGCAGCAACACAGAGCCCCTCTGTTAAAACAGAGAGAAAAACTAAGGTAATTGCCCAAAAAATGTCGGTGAAATGGGAGCTTTGCCAGAGTGTTGCAGACAGCTGCCTTCATTTCTCACCCTGCATTGGAAGTGGTTATCAGGCATGCCCTCGAGTGATTTTATTGATAGGTTTTATTTTGTTCACTTGGAAAATCAGCAAAAATCACCTCATAATTCAGGATATTAAAGGATCCATTAGTTCTAGTTGGGCCTGGAATCCTAACGGGAACTAAGTGCTTAGAAAATACTCCTCGTACTACACAGACAACCTCACACTCTCAGATTACCCAAACCAGCTCATAATTGGGACCAGCTGGCAGGAGAGCACGAGGCCCCTGTACTGGGCTGGGAATCAGGTTATAGATTTCATCCCTGCGAAGAGGCTAGTCTCCATTAAGGGTTAAGATGTGGGAGGTTAAGGACTAGTGCTTAAGAGCTGGAATGTAAGTTGGCTAAGGAGAACCTGAAAACAAAGAGTGTTCACATGAGCCACTGTAGCCCCTTTCTCGGCCCAGGACAAAGCATGCATGAAATACTGAGGAGACTATGCAGGGCCACAGTGCCAGCCGTGTTTCACTTTATAGTTTATCTCTCTGGAACGGGTATCAGTGATGTGTATACTGCCTTGTATCTTTCCATTCCCCAACGTTATTTGCTCTCATCTGGGTAGGACAGCCCTCCCCATCTAGGCACAGGGAAAGGTGAACTTAACATGGATAGCTGCCTCATCTCCACTCTTTCTCAAGGTCCACATTCTTCTGCGTTCTTCCTAGGCCCACTCAGCACCTCTGCTGTGTGTCCCCTCCCTACTGCGGTCTAAGCCAGGACCACAGCTCTGTTCTTGGAGAGCAATTCCTGAGGCCTGTTCTCTCAGCTATGGCCCTGGGCTTGCCAGCCTGGATTTGGAATCTGGAGGACTCAAGGCAAGGCCTCGGGCAGGTGTGTGATTATTCAGCAGAAGCAAGTGGCAGTGGTAGCCTTTAGCAGCTGGTCACCAGGGTGCTGGTGGCTGTCTCAAACGAGTGGTTCTCAGTGATGTGACCTTGGCTGTGTTCTTTGGTGTCAGCTCCTTTAGTTCAGGCCTGTTTTCTGAGCCAGATTTTCCAGGCTTCCTGTTGATTTTGTGAACTATTTGAATATTCTCCAATAATTTTCTTTCCGTTTAACAGAGTCAATTTCTGGTGTCAGAAACCGAGTACCCTGCTTAGTATAGCATCTGTCCTTACAAAACTTAGAAATGAAGAACAGTGCTTAAGAAGGAGAAAGGGAGAGTGAGAAACCTCTAGTGGAATAAAGAAGGGAAACAGAAAGCAGAAGATGGTGAGGCTTTGTGGAAGTGTAAGGGAAAAGAGAGGACTGGAGTGGGGGGTGAGAGTAAAGGAATCAGCAGGTGAGGCAGAACAGTCTCGAAAGGGTCATGTACCTTGTTAATACTTGTAATAGGAGCCTTGAAGGAAATTGCCAAAGTGGCCTCTCTGAGGTATTTCTGCATTTCTATTTCTGGCTGACAATGTGGTTTAAATGGGTTTTTTTTGTGACTGTTTTAGGAACAACAGCTCCTTGATTTGGACTTGCTTCTGGAGATAAATGAAGGTGTTAGTTTTTCCTTTCTTCATTTTGTCAAGCATGTTGCATGCTTGGACGCACACAGATATATGGCCATGAATATGCATAGTGTGGTATGATAAATATATGCATGAGAAAAATGGGTCTTGGGCTAGTTATGTAGGTGGAGAAATTTTATGTAACAAGCTTATTTAGTATCTCAAAGGGAAAACATTACTTACTGTGCCATATTAACATACATTTGTCTTACTGGGAAGACAGAATGAAGAATCTTTGACAATTAATAGAAATCATAGGAAAAATTATGATTAAGTGCCATCTGCTGGCTTCTGTGCATGTTATTTTTATGCAGCTTCAAACCCATCCTCGTAATTACCCAGAGTCTCTCTGGTGCTGAGGGTGCACTTGCCTGTTCCATATTTGGCCTATTAATGAGTGTGGCGTTTTGTGGGTATTTATATGTGGGTGGGAGTGTATGTGCATGTGTGTGAATGAAACTAATTCAAGAAAACAAATTCACCTTACATAAATCCATCTTCTAAATTCTGCTTGGTGAGAGTAGTCTAGGGCTTATTTTAAAATTCTGTTTTGGTAGCAGATTGCAAAAGCAATGTGTGCTTAGCATGTGTATAGACGGGCTGAGCAGAGGGGGGTTTGTGCTTTAAAAGTGACTTCTCTCTTTGGTTTTTATCCTCTGCTCTGAGTGTGTATATGGTTTGCCTCTCAAAAGCCCTGTCTAGTTTCTGGCAGGTGAGAAATTTCCATGTCTCCTTTCGATGACATTGCAATAAGGGAG
>RJWM01034764.1:0-19459 GCA_004363535.1 Dasyprocta punctata | reverse complement strand
CAATGGGCATCTCCTCCCTTCCTGCTCAGGGGGAATGGAATTGGCAAAATGGCAGCAGCAGGCTTGGAATGTGGCGGAGGTGAGGCAGGAAGATAGGCTGTGGGTAAAACTGGCTGGAAAAGGAGGCATGACAAAAATCCCTAGGACGTATGTGCAGAACGATGCTCAGAGCCCTGCTTGTGGACTGCTTTTGAAAACTTGGGCAGGTTTTTGATAGGATGACCTGGACATGACGCCAAAGTGGGAAATACTAAAAAAAAAATAGACACTTGCCTTTAAGCACTCGCTATCGTATCTCTTCAGGTAGCCCACCCTATGCTGCAGGGCGTATCTTTAGTCTTGTTTTTCTTCCTTTTGTCCTTTTACTTGTTCCAAGCTTACTCTACAAAGCCCATTTTTCCCTTACCCGTGTGTTTTTTCCCTACCTTTAAAAAATATGAAACTTTGCCACCATTTATGTCTGTTTCTTCAATTCTTTGCTCGGGACAAAACGAATCTAGAAATCACTTCTAGAAGGAGACTCCAGCACCCTAAAACCCAGTAACATATCTGGCTGAGCCATCTAGGAGCAATAGGTAAGGACTGTTGGGCACATTTTTCTTCACTTTCTCTAGGCTGGGGAAAGCAGGAGCCTTGTCACCGTACTGGGAACTGTTTCCTGTGTTTCCCAGCACAGGAGGTGGGGGAGTATATGGCCTCTGTGTTTTTCTTCCAGCCATAGGAAGCATATGGATTTGCTTCAGGTTTATCCCCTCTTTTCCTTCTGTTTCCCATTTGCAGTCCCACCATTTTGTCTTCAGACAGTTCTGATTTTCATATTTTGCTACTCTTTTGGAAAATGAGCCTAAAGTCTCCTTGGGAAATCAAAAGTCTGATAAAGAAATGTAAAGGGCAGCTTTACAGGCTTCTATGACTCTAGCCGTATTCCCAGTTCCTGAGGAACCATTAAAAGCAGTCTATCCTCCCCAGGAAGGTACTTGAGCCTTAGGAGAAGCGGAATTAAAAAGTCTGGTGGTATTCAGAAGACAAACTGGTCCTTCCTCAAGGGACACAGTGAAGGACTACAAATACCCCTTGTGATTCTTTCCACATGGGAAAAGATGATACACTGGAAATGATTACTTGATTACTCAGATTTTCACAGGACTAGGACTAGCAGTAACCACTTGACTGCTCGGCAAAGCTTGACCACTCTGTGCCTAAACAACCCTGGCAAGCCCAAACCACCTCCTCTGTCATAGCCTAGGAAGGACTGCCAGTTACACTTTACCCACATGCATTCCCCCACTCCTGTGCCGGGAAACACAGGAAACGGTTCCCATGGTGACGTGGTAGACATAAATAGATATTGGTCCGTACTGACACATTTGCAGGCTAGACTGAAACCTTTCCTACCCTTTCAAAAGAGGCCACAGAGGTAGTCAAGGTGCTCATTAAGGAAATCATCCCGGTTTTGGACTACTCTAGTGCCTCCTGTGTGACAGTAGGCCTTCTTTTGCTTCTCAAATAACTCAGGTAGTGACTGAGGTCTCCATGTAGAAGATACCCATATGTATGGGAACAGAAAATGGGAACAGAATAATGCCACCTTCTGGCCTGGGGGAACTCCTGGTGTTCATCCTGGAGTTCAAGTCCTCATTAAAACTTGGATTCCCACAGCCCAATTAAAACCAAAATCGAAGGGCCCCTTTTCTGTGATCTTTGCCCCACACTCTGGGGTAAAGGTAGCAAACATAGATAACTGGATTCATCTTTCTAGGATAAACTCAGCCTCCTTTGAACTATCTGAAGAAAAAGACCACCCAAAAGGAAAAAGCTACTCCTGTCAACCTCTGGAAGACCTGAGGTTTCTCTTCAAAAAGCAAGGCTCCAGTGATGCTCAAGATACAGATAATTCAATGGGATCTTTCTAAATCCATGGTTCTCATGCTCTCAATAATTTATCTGACATTCCTCTCTGACACACATTCTCCACTGGAAGTGTGGAAATCTGACTGGCTCCTCATAATTGGGCTAATACTGAGTTGCCTTTCTTCCACTAAACAGTTTAATAGTCACTAATTCTTCTCTTCTAACAGTTTTTTTTGTTTTCTTCAGCCCAGCCAGTGAGCCACAACACAACGAAATTGGAGAGCACATAATCCCCAGTAGCTAGGGTCTAGGGCCCCTTTGGGCAGAATGTAGATGAAGACAGAGACCTCTACTCCCTCAGCACCCCATTAAAAATTAAGGGGAGGTCTCACATGTGGAATTGAGGCAGGAAGATACAGTGTGGCTAAACCTAGTTGGCAAAGATGTGACAAAATGCCTAGGACACGTGTGCGGGACAATTCTCAGAGCCCGGTATATGGACTTCTTGTGAAAACTTGAGCAGGTTTTTGATAGGATGACCTGCACATGACGCCAGAGTGGGATATAGAAAAAAGAGAGTTACCATTAAGCACTCGCTAATGTCTCTTCTGGTAGCCCACCCTACGCTGTCGGGTGTATTTTTTGCACCCCCTTTTTCCTTCCACTTGGCCCAGTGTTGCTCTGCAGAGCCCATTTTTTCCCCTACCTTCCGTTTCTTCCTACATTTTATAAATCTGCAAGTTTGCCACTATTGATACTTTTCTCATTCAAATCTTTGTTCGGGAAAGAATGAACCTAGAAACCACCTCTAGAAGGAGACCCCAGCACCCTGAAATAAAGTAAGAGGGAACAAGGCAGTGAAAGGAGGAAACGGGGAAGAGGGGTTGGCAGAGACTCAAACAGAGCCACAGGTAGAGGCCACATCACTATTTGCTGAGAGGGTGCAAGTCTGATATGAGCTGGATTTAACTCACAGAGATGCTCTCGGGCCTCAGCTATAGCAAGCAATGGCACTCTGCTCCCTGTGCCCTTGTCTTCCAACCTCAGGCCTCACAAATGCACGCCTGAGTGGAAAAGCACTGTTGTCTTATGCTCTTCCTCATCCTATCTTCTCCTGGAGAACACAGGTTGGAATATGAACCCACGCCTCTCATATCTGGTTCAGGTAACCTTTAGTTCCCTTGACTCAGTCTCTGCCCAGGGGATCTGGAGTTGGAGCATACACTTCTTTCTCTGTCTCCTCAGTGAATTATCTGTTTACTTTTCTAGGCCCTGAGCCTCTGCATGTTTTTCCCATTGTATCCTCAGGAAGGCTATGAAGTTCACAGCTCTTAGCCATATGCTGGGCTGGTGGCAGAGGTGTGGAGCAGAATAACGTTTCTCCTTTTATCTCACTCTGCTATCTCATTCCATAGTATCTGTATTTCCACAGATGCATATTGTTCCTTCTTTTTCTGAGATAGTGAGGGCTCCATGAAAGAATAAGACTTGTATGGGCTCTGGAAGAGAGCTGAAAGGGAACAGTAGACACTGATGAGTCAGTCAGGACTCCTGAATTATAAAGCCTATTCCACAATTCTGCAATGAGAATGTCTTTTTGCTTGGAGCCTTCGTATTCAAATAGTGACATCAGTTCTGTTTCTGTCCTGGAACATCTAAAGCTAATCACTTCTTGTCACATGCCTTAAGTCACTTATCTCTCAAATGGGACTGGACCCTACTAATGACCTCTCCTGAGAATTATGCCAGTGTTTATGAAGACTTTCAAGAGGAGCACTGAAGCTAAAAAGTGTTTTAACAGGGATTGGCAGCTTAGTGAAAATGGACTGTCCTCTGTGCTGACCCACTTTCAACAACTCAGCTAAGTATCATGAGTGGCAGTAACTACTAGCTCCACTGTGAAGCACTCCCTTTGAGTTAATCTTTCTAAAAGTTTCATTAATAAATCAATGTGCTTTGAATGGTGGTACATAGCATACACAGAAAATGCAAACGAATGTGGATTCACACCAGCAAAGTGGAGCACTCTGTGGGAAGTTAAATTTCCCCTTCTTAGTTGCAAGGGCACAACCTCAGGTAGCTCTGGAAGGGAAGCGGGGAGGGTGGTCAGTCTTCAGGCCTCTGGAAATAGAATGAGAGCCGTTCCTCCTAGATCACTTCTTCCCATTGGCTTAGCTCTTTCACTCTTTTTTTCATAGACTCTTTTTGCAGTAACTCTTCCATTTTTACTAGCCCTTTCATTAGTTTGAGAGTGTACCTAATAGCATATATATTATCTGCACAATTCCAACCCCTAGCTAACACCTCCCCTCCATTGCCGGGCATCTCAAATTAAGAGTTTCTAGTATATTTTGGTTCTGCTAAGAGCAGTGTACGTAGATGAAGTGGGACATCAGCTTGGTGTTTATTGCCAATTATAGAGGTATAGAGGAGCATGTCCAAAAAGGAGTATCACGCCAAAGGGGTTCCCTTCAGACCATTCTAAAATCCAGCGGGAAATGATGGTAAACTCATTACTTTAGTATGCTTAAAAGCTGAACAAGAACACAAAGTTTATTTTCTTTTCTAAATACCTAGGTGAAAGACACACAGGAAGAATGTTTCAAACGTTTATGGAACATTTATTTTATGGTCAGTCGCTGCATTAGGTATGCTTACATGTGTGTCCCATTTAGTCCTCACAGCAGGCCAGAGAGGTAACAATCACTATCCCAATTTTACAAATCTGAAGCTCAGAATTACCTCTACTTAGAAAAATATCTGAATACCATCTATTCTAAAAAAGTCAACATTGGCCACTTCTGGATAGTTTGGAATCAAAGGAGTTTTGCTTAATGTTTAAGTTTAATGTGAAATGTGTCATTTTCATTAGACACTAAAAGTTTATGAAACACCAAATATACAAAAGTCTTCCAACTTCTTTTGGTAACACATTCCTTTGCTCCAATGGAGAAGGAAAAAAAACAAAACATGGGAAAAGAGTTTCCATCTGGTCTGGTTCCAACTAGGACCATAACCCTAAGGCACATGCCTTACTTTGCTAAGGTATTGCTGGAGGTTTCCTCCTGGTATCAGATGTGTACCAAGACTACAGAGCCCCAGCCAATGCTTTCCTTGCCATTGTCAGTAAACTAAACGCTCAGACTTTCTGGCACAGTGTTCAGGTATGTGAATAAATTTGAGCAGTCATAAAAATAGACCTTTCTTTGGGACCTGGAGCAGTACATGCCAATTCTAAAGCTTCTTGTACACATAAAGCCAAAAAAGGCCATTCGCCACTGCTCTATGCATTCTACAGAGATCCAGACACCTGGATAAGGATCCAGACTCGTCCCTTATTATTTTATTCTATAAGCCTATATTAAGAGGATCAACAGGAGAGAAACATCAAGTTCTTGCAAGGTTCCTGGGTTTGTGCTGGCCTTCAGGCCTTCCGTGGCTGCTGGGAATTATTTCACAGAAGGCGCAGCAGTAGTGGGTTCTCAGAAGAAAGACAACTAGACTGCGGGAGTTACTTCTCTCAGGGCTAACATTGAAGTCTCTTTCTGTCCCAGATTAAAATTCCCTGAGCCCTGGGCTTGGTTGTCAGTAGAAATAGAATCAAAACCACTGAGACTGTCCCAATCCTAGTAAGTCTGTCTAGGTTCTCTTTAGATGACCTGTTATACTCTTATTTTCTATCTTACTTGAGGAAAAAAAATGAAGAATGAGAGTAGGATTCATGGTCATCATACATTTACTCAGCACCTAATAACTGAAGAACTTATATTGCTGAGGGTGAGGAAGCTGAGTAATCAGATGAATACATATCAACTAAGAGGTATATTTGTATTTTTATCCTTGCATTTGTAAAGAACTCACCACGTATCAGTCTTGTGTTAAGGACTGAGGACACACTGCTGAGTAAGAGACAAGCTAGGTTCGTTTCTGTGATGTAGAACACATATCTGTTCCAAATTTTCTGTGATAACACATTCCTATCTTTGGGCATCTCACGATTTTAGACACTTTCATCACTTCTGCTATTCTATATTGTGACTCTACTCATGCTGTTGACACTGGACCTGCTTCCCTCCCTCTATGCAGTTTCTGGTGTCTAAGAAGGCTTGACCGTCTGCGAAAGTTTCTCTTGCACATGCTACAAGTATAAGGCTGCTCACCTGTGTGGGTTCTGTGGTGTTCAATAAGGTGGGAGCTCTGAGTAAATCTTTTTCCACATAGATGACACTTAAAAGGCTTCTCTCCCGTATGAATTCTTTGGTGTCTGTGTAGAGTTGTGCTATCAGTAAAGCTTTTTCCACACCATGAACATCTATAAGGTTTTATTCCTAGATGCGCCATGAAGTGCTTATTAAGATCTGAACTCCATCTAAACCTCCTATCACATTGTTAGCATTTATAGGGCTTCGCTTCAGTATGAATTCTCTGGTGCTTAATAAGGTCAGAGCTAACTCTGAAGCTTTTCCCACATTCCTGACACTTAGAAGGTTTCTCCTCCGTGTGACCTT
This sequence comes from Dasyprocta punctata, assembly GCA_004363535.1. NCBI lineage: Eukaryota > Metazoa > Chordata > Mammalia > Rodentia > Dasyproctidae > Dasyprocta > Dasyprocta punctata. The sequence goes on along the minus strand of RJWM01034764.1, from coordinate 13,100 downwards.
TCCTGTGAAGATCCCTAAGTTTTGGAAGCTCTTGTTTACAAGTTGAAAGTTCCTTTCCCCTTAGCCTTGGAAAACCTCGACCCTGTTTTTCTACCCTGCATGTGTCACCATGATTTTCCTTGGCTGCTGTTTTCTGGGCAACTTTCATTCCAGTCTTCTTTAATACTCTGCCTTCTAGTTCTTGTATTTCTGATGCAGAAACAGATTCAGGTTGATCATTTCTGGTGTCATTTTTGAGCTTTAACCCTGTGAACAAATAGAAGAATCAAACATGTTTCCCATAGCATAAAACTGTGTCAATGGAGAAAACAATCTATAATGATGGTTTTTTATAATATAGCAAACCCGTGACTTGTTTTGTCTGACAAAATGGCATAAACCTATCTCTCCCTAAACCTTCCTGCTTGGCACAAAAAAAAACCTATCAAATAATGAAAGAAATGACCAAAATAGAATTGTAAAAAGTGGGAAGATGGAAACTAGTTAGGGACCACAGGAATGGAAGAATAGCATTTCATGCTGTTTATACCTCAACATCCAGCATAAGAAGGTAACTCAGATTGAGGGATTCTTATTGCTTCCCTTGCCCTGACTGGGAAAAGTTATGACAACACTGAGCAAACCAGATACAACTGGGAAAGGGGATCAGCCTGGAAACTATCAACAGTGTGCAGCCAGGAGAGAATCTTGCATTTGATTCTGGGCTAGAGATTTTCCCCAACCCTAGTTGAAACACATGAAGCTATATAAGGAGAAGTGGCAAGAAATACCCAGCCAAATCAATGAAAATTGATAAGGAGCCTCTTTAATATCATAGACATGCGATTTCCTCTCTTGAACAAAAAATCCCAAAGTGAAGGAGCTCAGCCCTTAACAGTGAAACAGACACAAGGGGCCAGGCTTAGGAAGCCTCTGTATCTCTATGGGTCTCAGTTCTTTTTCCCTCTGATAGACACCCTCCTCAAGGGAAACGCCTTCCACAGCTTCAGGTAATACCAGTGAGGAACTATGCGAGTCTCAGCAGTACCAGAGAAACCAAAGTTAATGTCATAAAGGCTCTGAAAATTAAAAATGTCAATGGGAGCATACTCTAAAAGTCAGAAGACTTCGCATGCCAACATTTAGGTCACATCAGTAAATGTGTAGACATTTAAGATAAAATTTTTAATAGAACCTTGAATATTTTAATATACTATACAGAAGAATCAGGATGCAGTAAAAAAATTATTCATCAGATGAAGAACCACAAAAATCACTTCAGTGAGAAAGGCAATTCTTACAGAAAATGTAATCTAACTAAAAATGAAAAACAAAAAAATACGGAAATCTAAATACATGTGAAAATAAAACAACCCATTTCTAAATAATCTGCAGTTCAAAGATAGTCTCAAAGAAAAGCTAAAATAGACTTCAATTAAAACAAAGTATAACAAAACACTAAAAATGCAGTTAAAGAGTGTGATCAGCAGAAAAGCTGTACCCCTAAGTGCTTACAATAGAAGAAAAGAAAGGTCTCAACTCATCATCTGAGTTCCTACCTCAAGAAACTATACAGAAAGGAGAATAAAGACAAAGCAGGTTGAAAAGGGGAAATAACAAAAATGAGAGTAGAAATTGCAGTTAAACAAAAACCTTCTCGTTACAAAACTAATAAAACACCTAAACTTTTATCTGGACTAGCTAAAAAACAGATACAGACCACCAATCTCAAGAATGTAAAAGCCTCTAGTTCCAACTACCAGAGAGACTAAACAAGGAGAATCAAGAGTTCAAGGCCACCTGGGAAAAATAGTAAGGGTCCCAACAGAAAGAAAGAGGAAACACAGAAAAAATGACAGGGAGGAAGGGAGAGGAATATAGCACTACATACTCTGCAGCAATGAAAATATAATCAGGGAGTACAGTAGTCCCTCGGTTCACGAAGGCCTCCCTTTGCAAGTCATTCCTTTCGCCAACAAAAGCATCTGGCAAAATTTGGTTTCCACTTGCAAATTCTTCATCAGGTGACAAACACGACCAAAGCCCTCTTCCCCCAATTCATAAAAGAAGTTAAGCTTGTATACTGAGGTATCTCTCTACTGTAATGCACTTTATGTTCTTGAATTTAAAAAGTTAAGAGGGCCAATGCCTTGACAACTATCAGAATGCAACCCATATGAAACACATAACCTGAAGAACATGAATACCATTAAAATAATTCATAATTTGAAAACTCTCCCTGGAAAAAAAAAAATTCCGGGTCCAAATGTTGTCACTGGAAGGTTCGGCCAACTATGTCAAGAATTAACCACTGTTTATAATCTCTTGCAAAAACGAGGACGAAATACTACTCCTCTTGAAGAGCAGCATTATGCTGAGAGCAAAACCGTACAGACGGTACTAAACCAGAAACTTATAGGCTAACATCCCCTACAAACTCAAATACAAAACCTGTCAACATGGCCAGGTGCGGTGTTCCATGCCTGGAATCCTAGCACTCGGGAGGCTGAGGCAGGATCGCTATGAATGTGACGCCAGCCTAGGCCACACAGGGAGTTCAAGGCCAGGTTGTACTACCGAGTGAGATCGTGTCTCAGAAAAAAAAATGTCAAACCATATTCATTAACTTAATACAACTATATAATATATCATGATAAAACAGAATTTGTTACTGGTAAATAAGGCTTCTTCATCACTTGAAAATAAATGTTATCCACCATTTCAATAAACTCAAGAAGGAACGTGATATGCTGCTATCAACTGACATAGAGAAATTATTTCACAAATCCTATATCCATTCATGAGAAAAAAATTCATAAAGTTAGCAATTATATCAACTTAATAAATAATACCAACAACAACAAAAACCCAGTGCTAACATCATAGCTGACCATGAAAGCCTGAATGTCTTCATGAGAAGACTGAGAAAAAGGCAAACGTGTCTTCTCTTATGACTTTAATTCAGTACAGTACTACAAGTCAGAGCTAGTGTAATAAAGCAATAAAAACAAATAAAAAGCATGCTACATTTTATAATTGCTTGTCTAGAAAATCCTATGAAAGCTATAAAGAATAAAAGACATAACTAGTCAGTGAATTCAGGATAGTCACAAGATCCAAGATCCATGGTATTCCTGTAGAAAACACAGTAAACATGCATAAAGTAAAATTTAAAACACTATCATTTACAACTATTCCAATGAAAATTAAACCTTAGGTACAAACTTTTAAAATGTAGAGTACAAATGCACTACATATTACAAAAAGTTGATGAAAAATCAAAGAAGACATAACTAGGCAACGATCTTCAATTTGATGTGTATAGGTTGAAGTAATTTCTGGAAAAATCTCACCGAAGTTTATTTTAGACACAGATAAGCTTACTATGATAATTATGTGGAAATGCACAGGCCCTACAATAGCTAAAAAGATCTTGACAAAGGAGAATAAAGTGTGCGGTGAGAATCACTCTGCCCATCAGATAGTAAGGCTTACCACATGACCACAACAATCAAGAGAGTGCAATATTCAGAGCAGGAGACACTTAGCTCAATGGAAGAGTTTCCAAATACCATTCCCTTGGGGTTGGGGATTTAGCTCAGTGACACAGCGCCTGCCTGGAAGTGTGAGGTCCTGAGTTCGACTCCCAGGATCAAAAAAAAAAACCCTATTCCCAACTTATCCTTGACAAAATGCACAAAAGCAACTCAATGAAGAAACTCAACAAATGACAAAATGATCATAAAGCAATTGGACTTCCACAGGCAAAAGAGTCTCAACCTAAACTTCATACCTTATGTAAATTGAACTCAAAATGGATTATGGAATTAAATGTCAAACATAAAATTATCAAACTTTTAGAAAAAAACTAGAGGGATCAAAAGCAAAGCTAATGAGAGTTCTAGACCTGACACCAAAATCACAAAGTGTAATAAAAAAACATTGTTTCTCATCAAAGTGATAACTTTACACTATGGAAACCCATGGCAAGATGATAGACAATAGGCAGACAGGAAGAAACAGACAGCGATCCATAAAAGTGACAAAGCATTCTAGAATACAAAGAATGCTCGAGTTTCACACTTTTCAATTAAAATATGGAGAAAAGACATTTTCCAGATGAGGATACAGGGATGGCAAATAAGCACATGAAAAGATATAAAACATCTTTAGTCCTTAAGGATATGCAAATCAAAACCACAATGTGATATCACTACATACCCATCAGAATGGCTAAAAGTCTAACAAATAATAAACACAGGCAAAGATTTTTTTACAAAACTGAATGGCTCACATATTCTTAAAGGGAAAGCAAAATGTACTGCCATATGGAAAATAGTTTGACAATTTCCCATAAATTAACCAGGTAACAGGGCCAGGAGTTTGGCTCAGCAGCTTAAGCGCCTGTCTGGCAGGCGCAAGCCTGTGAGTTCGAACCCCAGTGCCACGGAAAAAAAAAAATTAACCAGGTAACTATCATATTAGCAAGCAATTTTACCCTTGAAGGATTTATCCCAGAGCCACGAAAACTCTCCAGAAAAACCTGAACATGAATGTGCTCAGCAGCTCTATTCAAATACCCAAAACATAGAGGCAGCAAAAATATTTTTCAGTGGGTTGATGTCTAAACCGTGATAGGGAATGCTACTCAGCAACTGGAAATAAATGAGGTATTGATGTATACAACAACTTAAGATGAATTTACAGAGAATTATACTCAAGTTTCAAACGCTAACCCAAACAAAGCTACCTATTTTATAATGCCATCCACACAAACCTTTTCAAACGGCAACATTTTAGAAATGGAAAACAGATGAACGGTGTGTGAGAGACGAGCGGTGCGATTCTAAAAGGGCAACAGAGGGATCCATACGCTAACGGAACTGTCCACTACCTTGACTGTAGTGGTGAATGTACACATCTACGCATGTGACAAAAGCATACGGAACTAACACACACCACACACACACACACACACACACACAAATTAATTCAAGTCAAACTGGAGAAATGTTAAAAAAAATCAGTAGGTTAGATCAGTATCAGTATCCGTTTGTAATACAGTACTATTGAAAATTTACTACAGGAAAATGGGTGATGAATACACAGACTCTCTGTATACTACATCTTTTTTGTCATGTTTTTGGAGATGGGATTTTGATACGCAGTTCAGCGTGGTCTTGAACTCCATTTGTAGGGTTAGAGCCAGGGCATTACAGAATTAAATCATTCCATTTAGAATAATTCTATTTAGAATAAGGAAGGAACACACATACATTTATTTAAAATGACCTGGATACATCTTTCCTTTAACCCACATTATCAGGTTCACAAAAACCAGCTACTGGAACAGAGGGGAAAAGTTTCCATAACCTGAGAACACAACGCATTGCTCAACTTGTACACAAAGACAAGGAAAACTCTTTACCTAGGAAGGAGGCAGTCTCACAGATGTCCCACATTACATCGTTGTACAAGATCTTCTGGTTAGTGTCCAATAACTGCCACTCTTCTTCAGAAAAATACACGGCCACATCTTCAAATGTGAAGAGACTCTGAAGACGACAACGGGTTTAGTTTAGTACCTGCCACTCCACAAGACTTCTATCCACCCCAATTCTGAATGACATGGAAGGACTGATGCAGAAGAAATGAACAGGACAAGATTTCGGGGAGAAAGTGAGATGGCAGAAAGGAAGGAGCAAAGCAGATCAGGAAACAGCCTGGGAGGTCCTAATTCCTGCTCACTACTTTTTTGGAGCATATTCAGAGCTGAGATACTGTAGAACACCTGTGGGACAGAATAAGTCACAGGCAGCAGGGAACAGCAGAAACCAGGCTGCCCAAAATGCAAGAAAGGACATCTTACCTGGGACTCAGGTAAGCTGAGCTCAGATGTCATCTTCCAGTGTGCGGTGCTTTTCTGCCCAGAAAGGCCTAACATCTGTGGAGTGTGCATAGCTGTGGGTCGAAAAGAGCCAGAGAAAAGTTCTCTTTCCTGTTCACAAACAGTCGAACCGTAATTCGAAAATACAAACTATCAGGACACGGTTGGTAAAGACAGATCATTGGGCCAAATGGGGATGGTGTCGGGAAGTGGTCCTCTCGTGGGAAATAAGAAGCATATATCCATCACTCCTACAGCCAGTTCCCCAGATCACTATTTCTCCAGATTGCATGAGATAAATGAGTAAAAGATAATCTAGGGCTGGGAATATAGCTCAGTGGCACAGTGCCTGCCTGGCGAGTGCAAGGTCCTGAGATCCATTCCTGTTACCAAAGGGAAAAAAAACAAAGAAAATCTATAAAACAGATTAAATTGCATAAAACAAATTCTCCGTTGAGCGGACCAAGAATTACTGTTTCAAAACCAATGATCAAGGTCCTCTGGTGTACAGTAAGAAATAGAGGAGATTTTTGTCTTGTCTTACTTTTTTTCCTGATACATAATGTTATTCACATTCCACAGCTTGAAAGCACAGTCCTGATCTGAATTCCTCCTGTCACCCACAAAGGTGTGGGGGCCCTGCCTGTCCACGTGCCCTTTTCTTTCCTCTCAATTTCTAAGGAGCAAAGACCATGGTGTGACTGTCGGGGTGTTGACTGGCTGTTGTTGGATAACTTATAACTCAGACCGATTTCAACCTGCGCCCACCTGCTACATTCCCAGCTGGGAAACGTAACGGCCACAATGACTGGGTACCTGGAAATCTCCTACACCAGTGCTAGTCAAACTATGGCACACACGTCCCAGCAGGCTGTTTGCTATCACTGAAAGCTCTAGAAGGTTCGCCATCACTGCACACCATTCTAGCTCAACAAATCGCTATCACAGCTCCTAGGAGAATGATTAGGAAGCGCCTCACCTCTTTGATATACAGGCTGGATTTCTTTGTGAGTATGCCAGTCCCGCTGTTCTTGTAGTACCTGGTATATATTCCACCATTCTATTTGTACCAAATCCATTCCTTGGGGCTCTGCTGGCTTCCCCTTGATGCTTGAGGACACTGCTCTTTCTGCCAAGGGCACTGCATCCCTTCTCAGCTCATGGGCTGTGACCTAGAAATAATCCCCATCCTTATTAGCACAGAACATACTTTTGGTTTAGGGGAAGGGGCAGAGGGAGTAGGGCCCAGATTTGAGAAGTCACGAAAAGAATAAAGAGATATTATGCCACTACATTCTCATAAGAACTATACCTAGAATTTGGGAAGATTAAAATAAAAAGAAAAACACGAGACCTACTTCTGCTTTCCCCAACCCAACACCACCCCTCCCCACACCCCTGCATATGCAGTTACAGTTCAAACCACTAGCAGTTTTGGGAAGGTTGGCGATTCTCACGCTGCTTTGGTTGGCTTTCTCTCTTGACTTAGATCCCTGCCTTAGTGGATTTCTATCCTTGCGTTTTCTCTAAAAGAGAGGGAATGAAATTGAAGTTTTCCTCTCAGTCAGATTTTTGAACCTTCCTATTAGCCAAGGAAGGATGTTCTGGGGAAAGACAATGGAATGGAAAGAAAAATGAGGGAAGGGATCGGTTCCAATCTCTCTCCCCATGACTCGGTTGCAGGAAGACACCATGAATACGCTCTATCTTGTCTGTGAGGGGAAAGGCGGGCTATGCGGAAAGGTGGGGTGAAGCCATCTCCTAAGGCCCTCCTTGGTGCCCCAGTCACTAGCACTACCAAGGACAGGTCCTCCTTCTACGGGAGGGCTTTTTCTCCAAGCCCAGAAGCCTGTGCTCCTTCTACAGGGGACACAAGCCCCCAGCAGCCTGATCCCCTCCACTACTCTGCTGGCCTTTTCCTCTGTGCACATCACCATTTCCCTTTTCGCTTTCTCTGTCTTCTCTTCCTTTGCAGTCTACACAATGTTGTTTGATTTAAATTTCTGTTTCCTACCCTCACGTTCCCTTGATATCTGGAAGCACTGTCCAGGTTTTGAAATGTTTTCCCATTTGCCAACTCTTTCCTAAATGTTATCTCTGTCTCCTTATCCACACTGGACTAAGCCCACCAGTATCCATTCATCCTGGCCCTAAAGTTGCAAAAGTGCATTGTTTCCTCTGAGGCTAGGGAAGATTTCACCAGCAGTTCTGAAAGTTGTGGACTGTCTGCTGCATGACTGTGATTTCAGACCCTCCCTCGCTTTCCTAACAGAACGGGAGAAATGTGATTGAATCCATCTCATTACCCAATAAGCCCCCACCCAGATATATTGATCCCTACCCTATTACACTGTACTTACCTTAGCAGCAATCTTTCTCGTCACCCCATTCTTTCTTCCACCCGATGCTCTCTGCAAGCATTCTACCAGGACCACAGCCTGTCTGATGTTCTTTGGACGATGCTTCTGCACCCAGTTCTGAACTTCCCTGGGCAGATTGATCAGGAACTGCTCTAGCATCAGCAGTTCCAAGATCTGCTCTGTGGAGTGCATCTCTGGCCTCAGCCACTGATGGCATAATTCCTTAAGCTGACTCACAGCCTCGAGTGTTCCAGATGCTTCACTAAAACAGAAGCTCCGGAAGCGCTGCCGAGCACTCTCAGGACAAAGACGCTTTATTTCTAGGCTGTATTGCTCACTCTGACTGGAGCTCTCCTTCACAGAATCTTTAATCTCTCGAACAACCCCAACATGGGGGTTCAAACATCCTTCCTCTTTCAACTCACTGGTCATCATTTTGTCTAGCAACAGTTTTACTCCTGTGTGTGACACTGACATCCCACTTGTGTCGCCTATGACATTTGAAGCCCTATTAGGTTTGGTACAAAAACAGCGAATGGAGCTTCTTTCCAAGAGCACTAAGAGAGAGGAGACAAAGAAAGTACATGTCAAATACAAAGTCATATGGCACATATTAAATGAAATGAGAAGTTCCTGCCTTGCTTCTGCTGCCTTGAAAATAAAATGCCCAGCACTTGGGAAGCTGAGGCAGGAGGATCACTATGGGGCCACACTGGGTTTCACTGCGAGTTCAAGGCCAGGCTGAACTGCAGAATGAGACTCTCTCAAAAAATTTTTAAAAATAAATAATTAATTTAAGAAAAAGCGGTATGTTGCTCTCCTTTTCTTTGTTACTCCACTTTGAAATAGAACTCATATCAAAGAAGACAAATGTCAAGCCATGTTTTATATCACCCAGGCCATCTTTTTTTTTTTTAGCAGTTTAGGAAAGGTTCGTGGGAAAATAGGTAGCTGTTGGTCAAAAGACAGTTTGAGAGTCCTCGATACTTAATCTGTGTCTTTCCTATGCAACCTTCACAAATAGGGCCTATTGAGTTTCTCAGATCATCCATATCTTTTGCCTTTATTCAGTAGAAACGTAAATTCTATGTCTCTTCACCCACTCATCAAGATATTCTAATTTCCATTTTATTAATACTGGTAGGAAAACTCAGATAGCAAGATCAGAGACATAATTAAGGAAAAAAAGCATATCCTCTCAGCAAATTTTCTCCCTCTAATCAATAAGATCATCGAATTTTGGTGGTGGGTGCACTTCTTTTAGTAGAGTGATACGGGGCACTGTACAGATTTACATCTGTATATTAAATTCTTTGTTTACTTTAGTTGCAAAAACCTTCAGTTGGCCTTTGTTTACAATAAACCCAAAGGTTCGTTTGCTTAGAAAAAAGAAATGGCAATGATAAAGATTCTTATAGACAAGGAAGGCCTGAGGAAGGGTATAACGCATTCTCCAGTGGTCTAAGTCAGTGGCTATGAACACATTTAGCTGGGAGCAGTGGTGGAGGTTACTGCCCCAGCCTAACTAGGAATTCGCTATACCTTCTTGGCAAGATCACGCCTGCAGCCCACGAGTATGCATCACCATCTACATTTGTACAAAGAGGCTGCTTCTGAAGGTGACAGGGGGCTTTTGGGCCTAGCAGAGGACAGCTCCCGCCTATTCTCCTGTCACCCTGCCGCCTATCGAAAGTGTGGAGGCCACCAGAGAAAAAGGTGCGCCCGGTGCCCCACCCCCATTCACCACCACACAGCAGCTCCACAGTTCCAAATGCTGCACTAGCAGGAGAGGCGGGCATCAGTCAGAAGCGCCCCAACCGCCTCAAAAGGGAAAATAACACTCTCCATTGCCTACAGTCAATTCTGACTTCTCTGGAGCCCACTTTCCTTTTCCTCCACTGGATAATAAAGTCACCACGCCTACCCGCTACTCGAGCGAAACTCCGCTCCCGCCTACCCGCTACTCTGGAGCGAAACTCCGCTCCCGAGCCACCCAATGCAGCGAAGTCAGGAAAAGTGCACGAAGCTTACCCGGTGAAGAGCCGAGAATTCCGGAACACAAAGGCCTCAGAGGCTCAGTCCCCCACCTGAGCCTTCCACTCCCCAAGACCCAACTTTCCAATCTGTGAACGCACCTCCTACCGGAAAGAGCAAGATACATTTCCGGTAGCTACCAGACAGCCACGCCCAGTCATCGCCCTCCCTCCACGGGTCTCGCGTGGAAATGTCTCGCGAGTCTTTTCCTTCACGGAGAACCAGGCCTTCTGCTCCAGGTTGGCACTGGATACAAGAAACACCTAATGCCACCGAAGCTCTGAGCCTGCTGGAAGCCTAGAGAAGCCCCAGCTCACTTTGTCACCAGGGAGTTGTAGCCTAATGACTCCAAGTATCCAGATCTTCTACACAAGATTTGCCAAGTGTTGCATGTCCAGATTGTCCCTCCTGGCTTCCCATCAAGAAGCAACACCTTCTCCCCAATGTCAAGGAAAGTGTAGACGTCATAAGGTCAGGTGGGCGCCACCTCAACACTCTGGTCTCAGTCTTCCTGCGTTCTAGCCAGAATTCCACAAGTCTTCAGAAAAACAACATTCCTTTGTACTCTTAAAATCATTTTGGGCTGGGAGTTTGGCTCAGTGACTTAAGCGCCTGTCTGACACGCGCCAGGTTGTGAGTTCAATTCCCGGTGCCGAAAAAAAAAATCATTTTCTATTTTGATGGCATATCTTTCTGAGCCGATTTTATTCTTGTTATTCAGGCACGTGCATACAGAGGGGGAGGTGCACTCACTCTGTTTATTAAGGACCGATTCCCAAGAGAAGAGCATTAATCCACATGAGGTTTAGAGGCCTCCTGACCTTACCAAGTCTCAAAGATTCCACCTCTCCACTTGTTGAATCAGGGGTTAAAGTTCTCATGTGTGAACTTTGGGGGACAAATTTAAACCATAGCAGAGTACTTTCTATAAAGCAATTATCAATATCACCTAGATCTAGTATCTCTGAAGCAGTTTGGGAAATATGGTCATATAAATTAAGGTGGCACAACATCGTATCTGGACTTAGGCCCAGATGGGAAGTTGTGAGATTTTTAAAAGTAGGCAGAGGTGCCAGACGTGGCCCACTCCTGTAATCCCAGTTTTTGGGAGGCTGAGGCATGAGGATCGTCATGCGTTCGAGACCACTCTGGGCTACAAAGTGAGCTCAAGACCAGCCTGAACTGCAGAGCGAGATGCTGTCTCAAAAAGACAAAAAAAAAAAAAAAAAGTAGGCAGAGGAACCCCAAAGATAATTTTTCAACAGTGCTTTGACCAACACTGGGCTGATCATGCTCTGAATCTCCCCTCGGGTTTTCTCTCTGAGGATAGTGCCCCACTGAGTTTTAGCCTCTCTCTACACTGCCTTAGCCAGTCCTCCTGTAAATAGGGATTAGGTCTGGTCTAAGCCAACTGTTTTTAGCTAATGCACAGGACAAGCAGCTGGGGTCCTTCAACTAAAGAGAAGTCCCCAGCACTTACATGATTCACAAAACCTGCAGCTGGTGGTGGTCATAGGTCCCAGGCATCTCATCAGTTATCAATGATTTGAAGGACTGGAGAGTGTTTGTAAGTTGGATTCATTTGTTAAGTCTGACAAGGTGAGTCTTATGAATCTTTGCCACAGATATACAATAGAAAGCATAAAAACCAAACACACACAGAAATACTGCAAATAAACTGCTTTTACAATTACCTTAATGTGGTGATACAATACAACTGTAAACGCTGGTACAGCTGGCTCCAACTGTAAAGAACAAGCATCATCTACCATCTTTTTGCCTAGGTCCAATCTCTGAATTGCATTTCAATTTCCCCCATGGTTTTTTTTTCAATTTTAAACAAAAGGAAAGTAAGATATCAAAGCAAAACAATTTCACAACCAGCCAATAAGAGAGAAACAATCATCAGCACATCGCATATTGTTATATTCCCAGAAATTTTTTAGGACAAAATTATAGACATGAAACATTATGCAAAACCCCCATGGTTATTGTTTTGCACTTCCTAGCAGTCCCTTCCACATTGCCACTGCTTTTCCTCTTGCTTCCAGAATTTCTGGGCCACCTGAGTGTGGTGGATCACGCCTGTAGTCCTAGCACTCAGGAGGCTGAGACAGGAAGATAGTTGTGAGTTCAAGACATGCCTGGGCTACAAAGTGAGCTCAAGGCCAGCATGAACTGCATAGTGAGACCCTGTCTCCAAAAGAAAAAAGAAGGAGAAGGAGAAGGAGAGGGAGAGCCAGAGGGAGGCGGAGGGGGAAGAGGCAGGGAAAGGGGTAGGAGAGGAGGAGGGGAGGGGAAGGGAGAAGGAGAACAATGGACCTACCAAGCAAACCTGTTCTCTTTTTGAAGGTCATAGTACCATGTTGGGAGACCTCTATTCTCACCTTCTTGAGTTGAGCTGTTTCCCTGGTGAACAAGTTTAGGAATAAAAAGGAGCAAATTACTGAGGGCTGCAACAACTTGAGTGGACATCAAAAGCATCACAATGAGTGAAAAGATACAAATAGTAAAAGATACATGATATATTTTTTTTACTTATGTTCTTTTATGAGAAGGCAAAACTAGAGACAAAAATCATATCAGTGGGGATATGGACAAGAGTCTGACAGAAAGTGTACATGAAGGTACTCACTGGAAAGAGAAAAATACTCAGTATTTTGATTGGGGTGGTGCTACCCAGCTGTATGTATTTGCCAAAATTCTTGAACTTGGGCAAGATAGAATGCTAATCTAGCGTGCACAAGGTCCTGGGTTCACTTCCTAGACTACAAAAAAGCATTGAATTTTGCATTTAAGAAGTATGAATTTTATAGAATGTACATTGTGCATCAATAAGC
>RJWM01034763.1:0-19458 GCA_004363535.1 Dasyprocta punctata | reverse complement strand
AGAAAGTTCTTCATGTGATTCACCTTTACAGGAAGTCATCTGTAAGGGTTTCTACAGATCTATCTGCTAATATTTGGACACAGGTGAATTTAACAATTTATAGTCACTTTTGTGTATGCTCAGAATGAAGGCACACAGTTAACTTCTGAGTTTGCTTCCACTTATAAGAGAAATTCTATGCTTTAAAAAATGCGTGCACCCACACTCTTCCCCATCTGAACAGAGCTTGGGGCCCAGGCAGACACAGGCCCACAACGGCTCTGATCCCACCGGCTCCCACCGGCTCCTCACACCCCTTTCTCCAACACATCTGCCCTTTCCTCGCACCCCGCACTGCCTCCCCAGCCTCATCCCTGGGCAGGCACCCTCCGCCAGGCTGTGCGCCCGGGCCCGACCTGCCCTGGCTGCCGGCTCCTGCACACTGCCCAGTCCTTTGCCTGAGGGAAAGCCCAGGCCCTCTATCACCCTGGCTGCCCCAAGAGTTCTCTTTGCAAACTTGTCAGTGCCATTTTCTTTGTTTTTTTTTTTTTTTTTTTTTTTTTTCCTTTTTGCGGCACCAGGGATTGAACTCACAACCTTGTGCCTGCCAGACAGGCACTTAAGTCACTGAGCCAAACTCCTGGCCCTGGTTTTTTGAGGCAGGGTTGTACTACGTAGCCCAAGCCGGCCTCGAACTCACAACGCTCCTCCTACCTCGGCCTCCCGAGTGCTGGGATTAAAGGCGTGCGCCACCACGCCCAGCTGTCAGTGCCATTTTCACAATCATACAAATTTATTTTGTTATGGACACAGGAGATGAAATGAAGGACACTGACCTAGGCGGGCAGCCTGCGGGTTCCAGGACTCTCGGACCCTGACAGCCCCACCCCTCCTCTGGGGCCTCAGTGCTGCCGCACAGGGCTGTCTCAGGCGGCCCCGCCTGCGTTCCTTCCCTTCCCTTCACGCCAGACCTCCCTCTGCAGCGCCCTCAGGCTGTGCAAAAGGAGCCAGCCCAACTCCCAAACCTGGAGTTCCCACCGCACCATTCCTAACCCCCTAGAACACTTCAGTTTTCCTCACAGCTCACTAGCTGGTACTAAATTATGTGTTTCCTTATTTTGTTGTGGTCCACCTCCTTCATTTCCGGGTTGAATTCCACATGCACTGGAAGGTGATTCCTGCGAGAGGGCCTCTTCCAGATCCACCTCTAAGCCTCATGACAAGAAGAGTGCCCACAACATGATTGGTGCTCGATAAATACGCACTGATCACGTGACTCATACTTGCTAATAAATGCTTCGTTGTGGTATTCTCAAGCTTCTGTGTTTCTATAGCAAATGCTGGAGGGGCTGTGGGGGAAAAGGAAGCCTTCTCCACTGTTGGTGGGAGTGTAGACTGGAGCAACCACTGTGGAAACCAGTGTGAAGATTCCTCAAAAAACTAGGATTACTGGTGCCATTCAACCCAGTTATTCCCCTTCTGGGTATCTTTCCAAAAGAATTAAAAACATCATACCACAGTGATGTATGTGCACCCACATTTTTAGCAGCACAGTTTGTAATAGCCAGATCTTGGAAATAACCTAAATGCCCATCGACTGAGGGATGGATAAAAAAGATGTGGTTTTTATACAATGGAGTACTACTCAGCCATAGAGAAAGATAAACTGGAGACTTTTATAGGTAAATGGATGCATCTTGAGAATATACTCATTAGTGAGGTAAATAAGACCACATGTGTAAACATTGTATTGCATCATTAGTGTGAGAAGCTGAAAGAAAAAACATGTATATGAGTAGGTATATGTATATAAAAATAATAGTTAAGACAGTTATACAACTGATTTCTCTGAGTTCACTGAAGAGAAAGAAAAAAGTATGTAAATATATTTTAAAATGTAGACTCTCTAAATGTAAATTTAAGAACATGGGGCACAATAACTCAACCAAATTAAAGTAAAACAAAGTTTAGTGAAGAAAACAAAAAAATAAAAATTAAAAAAAAAAACAGAGCTTTCTACTTTTTTAGACATTCTAGAGTACAGATAGACTTTAGTCGTAGCAGTTTGGGAATTTTTTACCTTTCAGATGTCACTCGGATCCGTTCCTCAAAGCTACAATCCACATGTTCCGTCTTCTCGTGGAAGTATTTTTCAACACACTGCTCTTCAAAATCATGAAGCTTTTTCAGATCCTCTGTACTCAGGTATAGTTCTGTGCAATAAGTCAGACACATACAAAGAATCATTTTTTGCCCTTAATAGCAAGCTATGAACCAGATATACTCTGAGTATTTCCCCAAAAGGTTCATGGGCCAGAAGCCTGGTTCCAGTGCCATGAGACACAGTGAGGCCTTTAGATACTGGGGTACCACCACTAGGAGGGATGAAGGCAGTTCTCAGGGGCCACACTGGAGCACCCCAGCCCCTCCTGCCCTTTCACTTTCTGTCTCACTATGTCACCACGCCCCCTTTACCATGTGTGCCCCACCCACGCAGTCTGCCATGTTATGAAGCCACCAGAAGGCCCTCACCAGAAACCAACTAGAAACAGCCACCCAAACGTGGACTCTCAGCCTCCTAAACTGTGAGCAAAATGCAACTGACCCTTGAACAACATGGAGGTCAGAGGTACCAAGGCCACTGCAGTCAAAAATTTATATTTAACCTTTGACTCCCCAAATGGGAGCTGGCTTCTTGTTGACCAGAAGTCTTCCAGATAATATAAACAGTTGATGGCAGTTTACTGCAGAGTCGGACCATGAACATGATAATCAGTGTTACAAGCATTTTAAGCAGATGGTCACACCACCGGGGCTCCCCACCATCCAAGAGGACGTGGCCGGGACACTACTACAGCAGGACAGCACCTAAGGTCACCCCTAGGCAGCAGCGGTCTAACACTGCATTTGCACATCTGTTTACATTTCTCCCAGCTTCGAAGGGCACCATCGATGGCTGCGTTACTTCCAAAAACAGGTGTGGTCTATGTTTGCATAGTATCTGATATTTTTTACTTTTCTAATAATGTGTGCATGTTTTATGGGAGTAAAAATAAACTATACTATTAACTACACATATTTTATGCATTCATGATACATCTCACTTTTTATTAATGTTGTTATTTCTAGGTGCTACAGTTGGTCTTTAAGTATTTTCAAATTGTTGCATCTCAAAAAAAAAGAGATGTGATATAGGAAACAGGGCATGGCGAAACTGGCTGGAGACCGTCAATGACAAGCTCCCGGGACAGCGCCAAATAACTCCCAGAAGCCTGGATGTGGACTTCTCGCGGTCTCCCACGAGATGTGGGCGGCATATAAGGATCCCGAGGCTCCGGGGAGCCCCGCGCTTGTGACCCCTCGCGGGAGCGTGGTCTGTGTCTCCCAGAGGCAGGCTGTGCTTCTTGCTCTTTTTATTCCTTTCTCTGTTGTTCAGCCCTAGTTTGCTCTGCAGAGCTAGTTTCTCCCTTGCCCCTTCACCCCTCACTTCCCAAATGAACTTTTGGTACCATTTCTGGCTTATCTCGTCCAATTCTTTGTGCAAGGCAAGGAGGACCTGCAATACAGAGGAGCCTCACAGTTCAAACTGTTGGTGTTCAAAGGGCAACCGTGGCCTTTTTCTCTTTATAAAGAACCTAGCCTCAGGTCTTCTGGCATAGCAACACGAGTCCAGTAAGACAGGGTACAAGTAGATTTTTCTCCCACCTGTATTAAAGATTACAAACTGCAGCTTGTGTGATAAAAGGCTGTGCCTGTCACACTGTGTCCCTGCAGAAGTGATGACAGAGCAGCTGGGAACACCGGGCGGGGTCTCTCCTACTTGTTCCTTGGAAAGGACTCATAGAACAGATATTCTCCCTCCGAGACGTTCATGGGTTAGAATGCTTTCAAATATCAACAAAACTCAGGGTATTTATATGTAAATGGGGAAAGAATCGGACTGTCTTCTTTTTCTGTCAGCTGCTTTAGCTATTAAAATGACAATAAGTGGCCTATAAGTAAAAATCAAAGTTAGAAGAAAGCAAACTCTATTGAAACTAATCCAGTAAGTATAAGGAAGTTTTACCTTGTGACACTGAGCTCACATATATTACACCCTTCCATGGGAAGAAAGATGCTAATATTAGCAGCCAATGACCAATCAAGGCTGTATAGCTTCTCCGATATAATTAACTCATGGGAAGATATATCATTTTGTGATATTTTGAAGCGCCTGAAATTTTTCCTCAAACCTCAGAATTCAGTCTACCATGTGGTTCTCATGCTTCTCTCGAGGGTAATATACTTCAAGCCAGTTTCTAATACTTGAAAAATATAAAAAATAAAATGATGTTGCTAAAAGGATAAAATGGGAAAGCTCTCTTTCATGAGCAATTTCACTTAAATTACAAGGAAAATAATGACATTTCTACAGCATTTATTAAAAGTGCAAAGGTTTCATTATCTTCCAATAAAGTGAAGGGCAGTGAAATATTAATTTTTAATTGAAAATTGTAGCGCGAAGAAAGTAGTATCTGGCTTGAGTTCACAACTCAAGCGCACAGCGTTTTCTGCTTTACACGACGTGGAGGAATTTTTCGGACGCTGACAAATCCTGTCCGGCACACCCGCCCCCGCTTGACGCCTCTTAGCACCAGAGCTCCAGGATGTGGCATGTCCCCAGAACTGTCCGCCAGGTGGCGCTGCTGCCCTGCTGGTAAAGGTCTTTAACACAAAGGCCCAGAAAATGTCAACAGTTTTATAGGAACCAGTTACAGCCCAGTTAGAGACGAGCCCGGGAGAATTTCTTACACATAGCACTAGGAAATCAGCGTAACTTCTAGTGGACTCCAGGCTCTCCTAAGTGACTGCCCTCTCCTACTGGTCTCAGTGGCTCTTCAGCTCCTGTCTGGGTGGGCTCTCTACTAAAGGCCTAAAATTCACGGTGCCTTCAAGTGAACTTTACTTGTGCCCTGGCTTCCTGAGAAAAGCTAAATCTCTTGGGAAGAAATAAAAGGCGTCCTCGATGTGACTCAGGTGGGGGAAAGTGCGTCCCAGGGCTGTCTTGGTTACTTTTCACTTTTCACTGCTGAGACAAAACACCTGACACAAAACTAGAGAACGAAAGGTTTATTTAGCTTACAGTTTTTGGAGGTTTCAGTCCATAGTCAGCTGGCTCCAAGGCAGGGTGGCATAGCACTGGGGCAGCATTTCAAGGCAGCAGCCGAGCAAAAGCAGTTAGAGTAAAAAAGGGGCAAGAGCAAGCCTCTTCTCCTCCCTTATATTGTACACAGGACACCCCGCCCCAGGGTGGGTGTAGCATTCACAAATCTCCCTGCCTTCCTTTGCACAGGATGAGGATGTTTACAAAGACCCCTGGCTCCCTGCTGAGTCTCTCAGCTAAACTCCTGACCTTCTCAAACTGACACAATGAACAGGTAACTGCTTGTGCTCTACACCCCAGGATGTAGAGCTGCTGCCTTACTTAATTAAGCTTCTAGACATCTCAGGTTGACACAATGTATACACCATAACAAGGGCCGATTACTGAACAGGAGTGTGCTACACTGTCCATCACAGACAGCACCCAACCGGTGCCCAGGCCCTGGCGACCCCCGCTTGTATGAACGGCGTGCCTGCCCTTACAGTGTCGGAAACTGGTGGGAGCAGGACTATTTCACAATAAGTAACATAGCACATATAAAGTAAATTAAGGAAACTACTTGGCTCAGGCCAGGGCAGCAAAATCAATGAATCTCCCATCAGAAGCGCTAAGAAGGATAAATGGCTTTACCTAAGTTCTCTCTTCTGGGCCTCCTCTGGCCAGATGAACCTTTCTCTAGTTTATGAAGAAAACAACTACTCAGTATTCAGAGGTACTTTGGATTTGAGAATTTGAATAAAGGATTGTGAGTTTATTTCACCACCTTCCTGTGTATGCAGGGATTATCTACAGGTGGGTCTGGTACCAACTACGGGATTGCTCGACAGGAGCAACAGCAGACCAGACAACGCACAGGGTACGCTGTTTTCTCATGGTGGCAGGTACGGCAATCAAGGCACGCCGCGGAGCTCTGGCCAGACAGCGGCCAGCCGGGGCAGCGTACTTGACAGCCTGGATCTGAGCCCCAGCGTTGTAAAAAGAAAAAAACAATAACAAAAACAAAAACAGATTTGGCCAAACAAAATACAGTGGGAAAATGTCAATATATGTACATTTTTAAAAAAGAAACAGTGAGAAGCCACATTTCCGTATTTCTGCACCCTGAGATGGAAAGATCTTGAAAAGAAGAAACGTCTCTTTCAGAACCTTCCCTACTCCACAGACGGAAGAACCAGGCTCGGGTGGAAGCCTCAGCAAAGCCCTGCTCGCCTGTCTGCCCGCCGCGCCGCCCGGTGAATCCCCTCCTCCGCCTCCAGCAGGAAGGGGCCGGGCCGGGAGCAGCCGGCGTGAGCTCCGGCTCAGCACAGAAGCACGCGCACACTGGCCCTGGCTTTCACAGACCGGATCGGTCCGGAGGCGCCTCCGCCCCGAGCCCTTGGTTACCCCCAGCGCCCGGCCTCGCCCCGCACTCACTCAGCCCCACGTCGCCCGCGTCCCGGTCCCGCGGGGCCCGGCGGCGGCACAGCCGGCGCAGCAGCAGGCCCAGGTGGCTGAGCAGGATGAGCGGCGGCGGCAGCAGGGGCTTCTCGCGGTAGGTCATGGTGTAGCGGTAGCGATTGAACTTCCAGAGCTCGTGCGAGATGGACCGCATCTCCAGGTACACGTTGCTGCGCGGGGGAAAGACGGGGACACGGTGAGACACAGTCCTATCCTCCAGCCTCCCTGACGGCGCACCCCAGGTCACCCCTGGTTAGCCAAAGTACACAAATCACCTCCACCGAACTGATACTGCTTCCACCACACGAAACGCACCTTTCATTATAGGCTATGCCAAACAGAATAATGAGCAAAGGCAGGAATTACAATGAAAGACAAGGCAATGGAAACGTCTGCAACACAGCGGACAGAAGCCGCCCTCCTGCCCTTGGCACGCTCCATGATCAGCTAAGAAAGGTCTTCACTGTGACCGGTGGAGCTGTGACAAACTGGCGCTATCCCAGAAGACGCCTGCAAAGGATAAGCAGGAAGGGAACTTGCATATAGTACAGTGAGTAAATGACGGACACACAACCATCCTAGAACACGGGGTCTCCCAGCAGGCCCTCGGCACGGTTCTCGGGCACCGCCATGTTTGAGGGCTGCTCCATCGGGAGTCCCCTCTCGAACAGCACCGCGGCCTGCCCTCCCGCAGGTGGCCACCTTCACAGCCTACCTCAGGCTCTTTCTAGTTGGTGCAAAGAATTCTGTCCCAAAAGGGCTTCTTACAAAGGGTGAGGCCTGGGATCTCTGATTGTTTGGGTCCCACTGTGGGCACCTCCTGCATGAGAAGATGGATCTATGCGAGGACTTCTCAGCAGCGCTGGGCGCCTTCCAGTTTTTAAAATTTCCTTCTTATTAGTATATGTTTGCAATGCCTAACAATTCCACTCAGGCTGGGGAGCCAGTACATACACACACCACACCCCTCCCCCTCCCCCCAGACCCCTTCCCTCTCCACAAAGTCAGCCTCCCTGCATCCTATCATGTTTTATTTTGTTCTTTGAATAACTTCTAGTTTGAGTTTCTTATATAAAAGAAAGCAAGCAATATCTTCCATTTTTTGAGAAATAATCTCAATCTCTTAGATTTGAACTATCCAAAATGACTATATTGAACACCGAAACTATTTTATAGTCCTAAAATGGTAGAGCTCAGAGAGATGCTAGCTGACAATTAGGAAAGGCTGTTCTCCTCACAACAGCCTTTTGTAAAAGTATTTTGAATTTTTTGTCAACCTCCAGCCCCTACCTTCTCTACTTTCTTTGATTCTAAGCATTAATTTTCCCTTTCTTATCTTTCTTTCTTCATTGAGATAATCAGTGAATAAAACATCCCACATAGTAGCAGAGAAGAGGTTTTTAAAAAGTGCCAGCTGCACCCCCCAGCTTCATTTGGTTTCTTTCATCGACTCAACGTGTATTAAACAAATACACAGCATGTGTTTGGGATAAATTTATAAACAGAACAAAGTAGAAAATTACTTGAACCCCAAAAATTCCACCAAAAGACTTCTAGATTTAATAACCCAATCTAGTCCTGTAGCTGGATAAAAAGTCAACACTCAAAAATCAGTAGCATTCCTGTACATGAATAAAAAACTCACTAAGAGAGAAATTAAGGAAACAATGCCCTTCAAAATTTCATTCAAAAACAGAAATACCCAGGAATCAATTTAATAAAGGAAGTGAAAGAACTTTACATTGAAAACTACAGTACTCTGAACAAAGAGATCAAAGAGGATATCAGAAAATAAAAAGATATCCCTTGTTCTTGGGTAGGAAGAGCCAATATAGTGAAAATGGCCATACTTCCAAATTGTTAAATGCAATCCCAATCAAAATACCAATACGTATCTCACAGAATTAGAAAAAACAATCCTAAAATTCATTTGGGACCAGAAGAGACCTAGAATCACAAAAGTAATTCTGGGCAACAAAGGCAAGGCAGAGGGTATCATGATCCCTGACTTGAAATTATACTACAAAGCTACTGTGATAAAAACAGCACAGTACTGGTCAAAAAAAAAAAAAACAAAGCACCACAGACCCAAAGATCTATGGAACAGATTAGAAGATGTAGAAATGACTCCAAACACACTCAGTCATCTTATCTTTGACAAAGGGGCCAAATATCTTCACTGGAAGAAAGATAGCCTCTTTAATAAGTGGGGCTGGAAAAACTGGCTTTCCACATGCCAAGATGAAAATCAGACCCATGTCTATTGTCATGCACTAAACTAAAATAGAAATGAATCAAAGATCTAACTATTAACACAGGAACACACAGGAACTGTCACAAAGAATCAACCACTGAGATCTCAAAAGCTTTTGCAAAGCAAGAGAAATCACTGGGAAAATTTTTTTGCCAGCATGAACTCAGATAAAGGACTATCATCTAGAATATACAAAGAACTCAAACAATCAGATGCTCCAAATGTAAAGACCCAATCCAAAAATGGGCGTCTGAAATGAATAACATTTCTCTAATGAAGAAGTAGAAACGTCAAATAAATATATGAAAAAATGTTCAATCACTGGTCATTTGAGAGATGCAAATCCAAACAACACTGAGATTCCATCTCCCCCAGAAAGAATGAGTATGATTAAGAAATCAACCAATAACAAATGCTGTCGGGGCTGTGGGGGAAACAAACCCTTCTCCACTGTTGGTGGGAGTGTAAACTGGTGCAACCACTGTTGAAATCAGTGTGAAGGTTCTTCAAAAAACTAAGACTAGAGGTCCCACTCAACTCAGCTATTCCCCTTCTTGGTATCTTCCTGAAAAACAGCATCATACCACAGCAATATATGCACACCTATGTTTATAGCAGCACAATTTGTAATAGCTAAATCTTGGAAACAGCCCAAATGCACATCAACTGATGAATGGCTAAAGAATATGGGGATTTTTTATGCAATGAAGTATTACTCTGCCATAAAGAAGGGTAAATTTGAGACATTTCTACCTAAATGGACACACCTAGAGAACATACTCTTAAGTGAAATAAATCAGACACCCATGTTTAAATACCACAGGGTTTCTCTGGCGTGAAAAACTGAAAGTGTAAATAAGGACCAAAATGTATAGTAGACATTGGGAAATGGGAAGAAAATGTTCAAATGAGAAGGGGAATAAGGGATGGGGGAAGGGGAAAGGAAGGAAAGGAAACAACAACAAAAAAGAAAGAAGAAAAAGATGGAATCAAAGCTTTTGTAAATAAGCAGGGAAAGAGGGGTTGGAGGGAGGGGAGTGAAATGGGAAGAAAAAAGAATCAAGACATGTCATGTACAGGTACTAACTCCCTATGATGAATCTGATCATTATGTATACCTAAGGTATAACGATAAAATAAAGATGGTCTTAAAACAAAGAAAAGAAAATGACTGGTGCTTGGAGTTTGTGTCCCAGGGGAGGAGTCAGGGAACGAAAAACCAGGCCGCCTGAATGGAACAGAAGCTGTGCCTGCACCCGCCCTGCAGGGAGCATGAAGGAGGCCGGAAGAGCGCAGGACGCCCCGTGGAGAAGGTGGAGAAAGGGGCGCTGGGTTTCTACCCGAGAGCTTAGGCTGGACCTAATTTTTAAAAACACAGTTAGAGCAAAGCCTCTGTGGCGGCGGCTCCAAGCTCTCCAGAGTGGGCTCCTCTTCTGGCTGGTGAGGGAGGGGGCGCGGGGCCCAGGGGATCTGAGTCTCCGAAGAACTGGGCTGGGACGTCCAGCAGGGCTTGTCACACGCACGTGGAAACACACAAGGTCACGGAACAGAGCACGAATACAGGAAGAGCAGTGTTTGGGCGCGGAGATACTTTAACGTGAGAAGGCCGGGGAGTGGGGGATGATCCCCACCACAAGGAGGCTGAAGGCGAAGTTGAAGAGAAGGAAGTGGAATGAACAACCCGGGGCCCAATCAAGGAAGGGTTCCAGGTCCCACGGCCAGCACCTGGCTCGGCTGCCTCGTCTCACAGGCGTCCAGCTGGCCGCCTGCCACCTCCAGGCCACTTTCCCTGCACTGCCCGCGGTGTCACTGCCTCCCCATGGCCTCGCCTGCCCCACTGGAGCTTCCTGCCCGCACTGCCCAGGCCCAGGACCCACCCCACACACCTGTCCCCATTTCCCTGGACATAAAGGACTTAAAGTCACCTACTTGAAGAAAGCGATCAGCAGGTTCACCATGATGATGTACTGCACGAAGAGGTAGACAGCCTGCAGGAACGGGGTGAGGAAGGAGCCCGGGGGGCACGAGGGGTGCTCCTCACACACTACAAAGGAAGAATCAAGAAGAATGAGGACTCAGGTGGAACACACTAACTTTGCAGAGTATCACCGACTTCCTCCGGTTTTAAGATTCAGCAGGTGAATGGGCAAAAGGAAGGTGGTATTTACACAGAGTGGGGTAGGACTCTGCCCTAGGGAATGGTAGACGAGTCATTTGTGGGAAAATGGACCGGGAGACCCTGAGATTCGGTGAAATGAATCGGACACACGCTCAAACATCACATGGAAAAATACAGAGTAAACTAAAGTAGATAACAGGACACAGGGAGACAGATTGTTCTCAAAGGGGAAAGAGACCAAAAGGCAGAGAGGTGGGGAAGAGAAAGAAGGGATAAGAGATGGGAAAAAAAGGAATTAGGATGCGTTCTGTACACGTGCCGACTCCACACAAAGCCTGTGGACGGTACGCACTGCAAGCAGGGATGAAAAAAGGAAGGGCGTCGAGAGGAGGGCCGAGGGGAGGGCAAGGGAGGCGAGACGTGCTCTCCACACAGGGCATGGAAACACTACGCACAAACATGAATACACTGAAACAAAACATTCAGCCGGGCCTGGTGATGCACACCTGTAATCCCAGCACTTGGGAGGCTGAGCCAGGAGGATTGTCATGAGTTCCAAGTCAGCCTAAACTACACAGCAAGACCCTGTATGAATACAATACAATGCAATACAAGACAATACAAGGACTCAGGTGATTATATTCCCAATTTTTTTCAGCCTTAGCATCTATAAAGATTTGATTTCCGTGTGACACCAAAGCCCCATGTGTACCATCTATCTCCGAAGCGTAGACCTCCCCGTACATCATCCAGTATGGCTCAAACACAACATCGCGAGCAAGTTTCCAAGAAGGGGGCTCACTTGGCGAAAGGATAGCTTTGCGTGCCACCCCGAAGCTCAGCAGGACGATGGCCATTATGATCACGATGTAGAACATGTTTGCGCTCTGGAAAACAGCACCACGCAATCGGAGCTTCACTATGGGACTCGAAATTCAAAGCAAACTAAACTCTCGCAACCATCATAACTACACTTGTCGATAATGAGACTTCTCACCTGAGCATGGTGGTGCATGCCGGTAACCCCAGCACTCTGAGAGGCTGAGATCGGACAGTCTTGAGTTCAAGCCCAGTCTGGGAGATTTAGCAACACCCCTCTCTCAAAATTACAAAAGGGCTGGAAATGTAGCTCAGTGCAAAGACCCCCGGTTTAACTTAGTACAGAGGACAAAAAAAGACTAGTCATTTATCAAAATGCACTAGTCCACAAACTGCTGGATTTTCCTTCATTAAACTATTTTGTTTTCTCTTTTTTCTACACAAACGTGTTTTGAGTCAATGTGATCTTTGGAATCATGTCAGTTTGCTTCAAGACAGAATGTGTGCTTCTGTCTTGAAGCAGTCATGAAATGTGAACAACTTTTGACTAGTTAAAGCCCAACTTTTCAACAGCTGGACCAGAAATTAGTTTAGGAAAAGAAAAAAATATATCAAGTATATTCAGATCAGTCCAACACCTCCTTCCAGCATTACCTTCAGAAATCAAGACTCAGAAACTGATCAGTCCAGCTTCCCTTCAACCACTAACCATACATCAGCTTGATCTATTTGTTCATTGTGGCAGGGATCGTATTCGCCAGAACTTCCTGTCGTATCCAATGACTGTCTACACTTCTTATCTCGCTTCCACTAGGCTGGGGCCGCTGGCTGGACTGTGAACTGACAGTCACTTGGGCCCAAAACTTAAAAGCCATTCGACTTTCTCCAGCACCCTCATTCCCTGCTGTGAGAGACCTCAGAAGCCACAAACTTACAGACTGACGTTGCCATGCCACAAAATAGAGGGGCCAGGGCACCCAGTGAACCTTGCCTTAAGGACAAAAGGGCCTGAGGTGTGCTAGCCTCTTCAGCATGTTCCACCTGGTAAGCACCAACGTTACCAAGACCAGGGAACACACTGCTGGTCTACGAGAAAAGGGCAAAGAAAGGAGAGTCTGTCTTCGGAGTCCTGCAGCCTTCCCTTCTCTATCGACTTTCTCTATTTCTTCCCTTCCCTCTCTCTCCACAACTTGCTGCTTCCCTGCACTGAGACTTCCAGAAGGCAAAGCCAGGGGTGGTCTGAAACTGTGCTTCTAGAGGGGTCTCAGGTACTCAAGACCAGTCACAGCAAGGGGACGTGCTGCACAGCGAGCTCACGGGCCAGGTGAGGCCAGCTTGGTGCACAGTAGTTCCCCAGGGCTAGATTTAAGTGAAGCTGTAACAAATACTAGTATTCCACCCACTGCGGTCTGGGCTTCCCTGTGCTGCCCTGGAAAAATTCCTATCACCTCCACCTCTCTGCATGAAAAATGTGGGTGGTGACACGACTTATTTCCTAAAGCTGTGACAGAGCTGAGATGATTAAGACACACAAAGAACTCAGTGAGTGTGTGGCACACAGCAAGCACTCCTTGAGATGGTGGTGCGGTAATAAGTTGACATTTTCACAGAGAATACTAGTATTGGTTACAGCTTCACTTAAATCTAGCCCTGGGGAACTACTGTGCACCAAGACGAATTTGACTCAAATCTGTATGGTCCAGGCCTCACCACAGGGGTGAGCAGAGTATCCGAATCAGCTGCCCAACGTGCTGCCCAGGGACGTTCCGTTAAACACTGGTTACACAGGAAGCGGCGATGAGAAGGTCTCCCTGCCTGCGCTTTTAGCAATAACTCCTCAAGGCGAACTGTCGCTCAGGAACTGTAAAATCAGGTAAAACCACTAGCGAAGACATTGGCGCCTGAACCCAGCCTTCCTTACCATCTTGGCGATCATAGTGACGTACGGACCTGCGTGCTGATTCACAGCCAGGAAGTCCATGAGCCGGGAGAACCAGAAAATGGTGTCGATGCAGTAGATGAGTCGCCCTGCTGTGTGCAAAGGTGGGTCACCCCACCGCAGGCAAAAGCCAACTGAAAACAGACCGATGGCCACAGTCTCCATTAGGTTCCAGTACTCACTCATCCACACCTTCACCTTTTGCGTCAACTTCTCCGGTTCTGAAATACAGATCTAAAAGAAACAGAGACGCTTCACAGAATGGAGTTCTGATGCAGAGGTAATATTAGGCAGGAACAGGGAAGGAAAGAGCGCTGCAGGGGACCTGAGGGACGGGCAGGTCCAAGGGCTGCCGACGAGGGCCTAAGGACCCGAGAATTCCAGAATTTCAGCGCCGTTATCTTCCTGAATGCATCGCCTACTCCTTTAAAGAGTAATGTAAAACACCACACAGGGAACTGAGACTTAGGTTCCCCTTAGAAATGAATTATTTAAAGTATCATATTTAATACCTATTGGTGACAAAAATAAAAATTAAGGCTGAGGATATAGCTCAGGGGCATAAGCGCCTGCCTGGCAAGCTCAAGGTCCTGAGTTGGATTCCCAGTACCAAAAAAAAAAAAAAAAAAAAAAATCAAGCCATGAATACTGGACAGTCACTGGAAAACTCAACTAGAATCTTTAAAAAAAAAAGAAAAGTGCTGTTCCTAGTTCTCGCTCATCCTAAACTGACACAGAGAAGTACCGAGACATTTAAAACCCAGCATTGCAGTGGCTCAGTGCAGCTGGTACATGAGGCCTAGCGGACCACAAAGAACTCGGGGCGGAACCCGAGGCCTCCCGTCACCTCCTGCAGCTGCCACAGAGAGAGCTGCAGATGAGCAATGAAACCCTCTGTCCGGCAAAACCTCCGTGTCCAACAGTGAGCCTGTCTTCCGTGAAGTATGTAAAATGGAAAACTCGAGTAATATTTACCTCTTGAATTATTTTCTGCAGTCTATAAACTCCCTCTAGGTAACCAGCAGGCAATATAATTGCTAAGAAAACATTTACTTGTATATAATGGGGTCAAATTTTAGATCTCTAGGACAAAATACATGTAAATGCATACACATAAAAATACATGTACACTTCTGTCTAAGCATCTCAGGTCAAAACTATTTCGGAATGTAGTTATAATAGTGTTAGAATATTAATTCTTAAGAGACTAATTGCAACCTAGAAATTAAAATTTCGTTTTGATTTGCTTCTTGGACTACAGTTTTGGCTTCAGTTTTCAGGAACAGGGACCTTTAAACACTATCCATGCTTTCCTGATTTATCATATAACTCTAGTATTTATGTGCCAGTCTGTGAGGTGAAACTCACAATACATAGATAATGCAGGCCATAAAAACCAATCCTACAAAAAAAAAAGCCACTTGATGGAAATCAAATACTTGGAGAGTTCAATAACCATTAGACAGCATCACTAGGACTCTAGGACTGATAAATACACTAAGATGTCTCCTTCAAACGCCTTCCAAAGTCCAGTGCCCAGCGGAAAGTACATGGCAAGGATACAGGGTCGGAACCAGGAATTTCCCCCTAAATCTCTCTCCTGTCACAAGCCAGTCAGGACTGGTATTTTCTCTCTCCCTCCCAGCTTTGCTGTCCACTTTCATCATCAGGGCCCAGGGCTGCAGAAGGCAAAGGCAGAAGAGAAACTCACCTCCCTGACCTTCTCAATAGCACTGGAGAAGATGTAAGTGATAACAAGCCACTCTTGCACGCTGGGTTGGGGCTGCATCTCCACCAACACAGTGTAAGTGAACAGCATGAGGAATGCCAAGTATGCCATCTGTGAGGGGACACACACGCCCTGAAGGTGAGTGCGGGGAGACACGGGGGGCCCCACAGATGCAGACAGAGCCACAGAGAAACACAGGCATGAATGTCAACATGATAACCCGACAATATCGCTAGGGCCTGCTTGTGACCGTTGATGACCTGGTATCCAAACAAACGCGAGAATCTACAGTTTTCTGGTCTAGCGATTTGGTGGCAAGAACGAAAATCAGTGTTCTCAGGTGCATGGAGGGAGACGCTGTCTCCGGCTGCTACCTTCTGACCAGCGTCCCCAGGGCCCTGCACGCCCCAGCGTGGACAATGGTGGCTGACAGCAAGCCCAGGAGGAGGAACACATCTGACCCCAGCTTGGACACACACATCCTGGGCCAACGTGACAGATGCAGTGCGGTGGCTGCGCCCTTCCAAACGTGATGAACTGTGACATTTACTACTGCCTGGAGTTTTATTTTATATTGATTAAAATATTCTGGTTAATAGAAATTTTACCCAAATATAAGCTCTTATATTTGAGGAATGATTGTGAATATTTTTATTAACAGCACTCAGTCGGACAAATGATAGACATTCCACAAATGCTTGCTGAATTGCTAACTGTACACATTATTGCTAGACTCTAATCTATCCAAAGAATTAAAACACATATCTACAGAGTGACTAATAGCTTACAAACTTATCTAATGTTCTTATCTTCTTAAAATATATTCTTATAGCTGGGCGTGCATATTTAAAATGGAGACAAACATTACCAAATCATCCAGCTGAAAAGTCTGACCAATTTCCACTGCCACCCACAATGTATGACCACACATTCTGTAAACAGCTGCAAAGAGGACACAGAGCTCATGGGTCAGTCCTTACAGTTTGGAAAAACAGATGTGTAGGGAGAGTAACGTGCACACTCATTTTCACAAACATTTTAACCTCGGTCCCTGTCATATCCTTTTGAATTTTAAATTAGTCTCTTTCTAAGTTGAGTTCTGCACCAAAAAAAATGCCTCTGAATACAACAGAATAATATTTACAAGTGACATTTGGGGTAGACCCAGCGGGTATTTCCGCCTCTGAGTGACGAAGCAGGAGAGAAGCACAGAAGACAGTTAAGATCGTGCCCATTAACTTTGTCCTTCTCTCAGTCTGTGTCCCAGAATCTGAGTGTGTGCTCACGTGTTTGTCCGTTTGTCTGTTTGTTTTCTCAGTGCTTTGATGGAACCCAGGGCCTCATGCACGCTCGGCAAGTTCTCTCTCTCACACTGAGCAGCCCCAGGCCATGGAGTTGCAGTAATTTTGAGGACTCCTGAAGGATATAACTTAAGTAAACTGTTTTACCAAGTCATTTGCTTACATTTTTGTTCTTGGTTCCACGGTGACCAGAAAACCAATTCCTTAACTTTTACACTGAGGTTTATCTTAGAATCTTTATCCATTTCTCTTTATTTATCTCACTATTTATATTTTGTTCTTCTGTCTTGTACTGGGATGATTTGCAAACACAGAGTGTCCTCTACTCAAATGTAAGTTGCTAGAGAACAGCACCTATGCTCTACAATCTCTGCTCCCCAACTCCAGGGCCCGGCACTGTGGTTTAGAGACCTATGAGCTTTCAGCAAAACCCAGCTGAGTAGTCCGAACCTTGTGTGTCCTCTGCCATCCCACTTTCTAACACACATAATATATAACTCTATAACTAGACAGACTTGTAAACGAAAGGCTAGAAATGTACTACCCCGTAAAGATGTTCAGCTTGAAAAGCAGCACATGCTCCTCTACGCGGGAACAGACTGGGTTCCTACCAGTTCAGTCCATTTGCTCATTAGTCCAAAGTGACAATGCACACAGCCACACGCTATCAAAGTATTTACATCTAGGTAAAATAACCTGCACTGAACAGTCTGCTTGATAGTATTGCTTCTGACTCTTTGTTTCTTTCCAACCTTAAAAATGTGATGCAGTAATGTTTACATTTTTGCTTTGCTAGCATAGCTCCAGTGCCCAACATCAGCCAGAAAGAAGACGCTGTTCTCAAATTCCCAGAGCGAGAGAGCTCTGCTCTAACTTCCCTCATCTTCCTCCAGCTCTCTTCCCTGTCTACTGTCTCATCCTCCCACCCATCTATACAGCATTTCTATATTTCTACTGCAGACTGGCAAATCGAGCACATCACTATCAGTATTATCATTAGCCAGTAACTATCATGAATACAAAATGCACTGCAGCCGTGAGACCAACCGTGTAAAACCAAAACTTGACAATGGGGGCGCTGTAGAACTCATACACCTTCCGGGTCCAGGGA
Organism: Dasyprocta punctata; assembly: GCA_004363535.1. Lineage (NCBI taxonomy): Eukaryota > Metazoa > Chordata > Mammalia > Rodentia > Dasyproctidae > Dasyprocta > Dasyprocta punctata. The sequence continues at coordinate 1,627 of RJWM01034763.1, read as the reverse complement.
AGGCTTTGGGGCCCACTCCTTAGATCAAAGTGCCGGCTTTCATCCAGTTTCTCGTCAGGGCCCCGTTCCAAATCACTGTCCTTCTGTAAAATAAATGAACAAGCAATTTGTAGGCGTATAGCTCGGTGGAAAAGTTCATCCTCTGCTTATATGGAGATCCTGGGTTTGATTCCCAGCACCTCCACCAAAGTAATAGCGATAATTATGACATTATGATGATAAAGACACAATCATCTCTCATCAGTCGCTTAACTCAAAAGTTGACAAATGTGGACATCCAGAACATAATAGGTGACACATTATAAATTTACAGGGCACACAGCTTCCAAATTATAGTCTGAAGGGAGAGAAAACTGCATTAATACACAAATCTTTGACCAGGTGAGAAACACAGGGTATTTCTGAAACACAAGCTGAGACTCCACTAATGAAATCCAAAGGGAGAGTAGTTCCGAGGAACAAAAATCAGTCACTACGCCGGTTTGGATTAATCTCATTTAGGAGTAATTTTGGAACCTAAGAACAATCATAAAATCCTCATGAAATCACAAATGGATGACACAGTTATTCCCGTCATACAAGACAACAGAATGGACACACATCGATGAGGCCTCTTTTCCAAGTCGTAAGAAAGTCAGGTACGGTGTCCATTTTAGGGTTCCCACCTCACTTATTTAAAGTGCCTTTGCCTGGAGCAAAGGGTTTGCTGAGCTTTCGGACTTTCTTGAATACTCTGTAACTATAGCCAAGCATTTGTGTTGTATGTGCATTCTTCCGGGGAAAGATTCGACTCTTTCATTGGTTTTTTAAAAATCTGTGTCAGCCTGCAGGTAAAGGTTAACCCTTGCAGGTGACAAGCAGTGAGCGCTGGTGGCAGGGCAGTGGTTGCCTGAGAGTGACCACACATGACGCCTACACAGGACAGGCCTTCGAAGGAGGAGAGGGGGAGAAGAACAAAAGTGCTTATAATCCGGTTTCCTTTAAGAAGAGGAGTTACAGAGCAGATGAGGCAGGCAAAAAAAATTCCTATCCTACTTTGTAAGGTTTTGATTTGCCTGGGAAATGCATTGATTTTAAAATTTTAAAGTAATATTTAAAGAAAAGAACATTCTGTGACATCTCTCCCACCAGCCCACTTCTTCAGTCTTGTCCCAAAAGCCCCAACTCTAGTGTCAGCCCTGCAAGATGAACAAGATTTTTCAAGCCAGGGTATGAATCAAATTTTGTCTGAACATGATATTTTGCAGGTACTGGGCACCTGGTGGGTTATCTCTGCAAGGTGCGTTTGAGACAGTAACTCCGAGTTGTAAGAACTGATCAGGTTCCGAACAGGTTTGAGCCAGCCTGGAACTACAGTGGCTCAAAAACAACGTGAAAGTCACCATTTACGGGTGACTTCCCCCTGGTGTCAACCCCACTTCGGAAAGACCCCAGAAATCAATTTAAATAATGAGCTTGCTATCACATAACTTCTCTTGTTATTTTTTCTAAGAGTACTTCGTTAGGTCTCAATGACTCTTCACACTTTGGAGCAGATTATAAAAGAAAGACACAAAGCTCTCACCGAGCCTGTGTTTGAGTTGAATTAGAAGACAATTGCTGTCATGAAGGCCATGTGAGAATATTC
>RJWM01034762.1:0-19093 GCA_004363535.1 Dasyprocta punctata | reverse complement strand
GGGAACAAAACAGTTGAGGGATGAACAGATAGCAAACCAGAGTTCTGAAGTCATGGAAGGGGAAGGGATGACAGAGAGAGAACAAGGAGATAGGCTGGAGAGGTCCATAGAGGCCAAGTTAGGCATTTGGGTTATGCTTTCATTGCAGTTGAAAGGCATCAGAGGCTTTAAACAGGTCTGAGGTTCTTGTCGCAGCTGCTAAGGAAAGGGACTGTAGATAGGACAAGAGCAGAGGTGTACTCCTAGGTTGTGCCTTGAACTGGGGTTTTATCACAGGAGATGAAGAGATGTGTCCTATTTGTTATATTTCCAATAGGGGAACTGATAGATTTAATGGGGGAGAGTGTTTTATTCTGTGACTTTCTCCTTTGTAGAAGAAAGAAACTCCTTTCCTTTCCTTTCCTTTCCTTTCCTTTCCTTTCCTTTCCTTTCCTTTCCTTTCCTTTCCTTTCCTTCCCTTTCCTTTCTCCTTTCCTTTCTTATGCCACAGACTGAACCCAGGTCTTGTGTGTGCTAGACACACATCCTATCATAAAACTATATCCCCAGTCCATTTTATTTCTTGAGCTAGGGTCTCACTAAGTTGCTCAGGCCTACTTTAAACTTTCCATTCTTTCGCTCCAGCCTCCTGAATAGCTGGAATTACAGGCCTGTAGGAATGAAAGGAGCCAATAGAGAAATAAATTATATCTGTGATGGTCTGGGAAGGCTTCCTGGTAAAAGTGAGATTTGATCTGTAACTTAAAAGATGGGTAAGTGGGGCCTGGGCTTTCGTTCAGTGGCTCAAGCGCTTACCAGGTAAGCGTGAGGTTGTGAATTTGATCCCTGGTACAAAAAAAAAAAAAACGGGTAAGGGGCCGGGCATTTAGCTCAGTGGCACAAATGCCTGCTTGGCAAGTGTGAGGTCCTCAGTTTTATTGTTGGTACCTCCCCCCACCAAAAAAAAAATCCGAAAATGGATGGGTAAAATGCCAAATGGTAGCGATGGACACGTAGAGAAAGTGAGTCCCTAGCATTTGCAAGCCTGGGCAGGAATCCAAATGAAACCCACATACCTCCTGTCTTAACATATTAAAGTCATAAGTCAAACTCCAGACTATTAAATAAAATGCATTCTATTTTGTAGTTATAAATTAAGCCAGCAAATGGTTTATACATGTTCTATCCTTTTACCTTAGCAAATATGCTGTATCACTGCCAGATTCAGATTTGGATTCCTTGAATTCCTCAGCATTCAAAAACCTGGGAGAGGCTTGTGAAACTCAGCCCCTGGCATGAGGCAGGTCCTCTTCCATTCCCACCTCAGGCTCTGCTGTACTTGAAGGAGCCTCAGATGCACTCAATGAATTTCCCAGCCTGCAAGTCTCAACTCAGTCTATTTCCCCACTAGGCAGGCCAAGAGAACTGCAGTTGGGTGACAGGTAATTCTGGCTCCCAGGTATACAGAATAAGGTCTAGACTAGAGCAGGGGGCTCTGGGTTTGTAAATCCCCTTGGCCCTGCCAATTTTTCACCCTAGGAAGAGACCTACCCCAAGGCTGAAGCAAAGTCCCCTAAAATCAAGCCAGAGTGAGGGCTGGCCTTGCAGGTGACAGCCATGACATATGTTAAAAAAGTAGGGACACACCAGTTTGTGTGGAACAGGTAATTTATGCATCTGGGTAGCAATCATATCATAGAAGCACAGATTTTGAGGATAAGAATTTAAACTCAGGCCGTACGGACAATGTGGAGTTTAGACTACTTTTGAGCAGTGGAGATGGTCAGACTTTTGTGTGCAGATTGAATGAGAAAATTAGAGGAAAACCAAAGAGGTTGGCAAAGTTAGTGCAATGCTTAGGTGATGAAATAATCAAAACAGAAAACAGAGAAGATCATGGAGTTTCTATGAAGTGAGAACAATCAATTAGATGCAGGGAGATGAGAAAATGGGTTAAAAACTCATTTACAAGATAAGAGGTGGCTAATTGGTTCCTAGCAAGTCTCTTCTCTGTCTAAGACATAGAGAACTTGCATGGCTATGCTTTGAACACAGTTCCTGTAACCAAATCAACCTAGTCTTGCTAGATCTCCTATGAACTTGAATTCCACTTTAAGGTCTTTGCAAGCACTTTCCCCTCCCCAAAGTACCCTCATCTGTCACTTTCAGGCTGAGCCTGAAAATGTAGCTTTAGTTTAAAGTCTTATTCATTTTGATTGGGAGGGGAAGGCTGCAGAACTTATAAAAAGGTAGGATCATGAAGGAAAGAAATGCTTTTAGGAAGGTACTCTGGTTGTAGTCAGGGGAGGTGAAATTGATCACTGAGAGGCAGAAGAGGTGGTCTGGGTGGTATGGGATCAGGGCTGCCTAGATTTACACCCTGGCTCAGCCTCTACTGTCTCTATGACCTTGAAAGTCCTGGCAGGACTTCTTCCTCAGCCCTGCCAGCTTGTGTCTGTTTCAGTCCTCATACAGATGCCAGGTGGGAGCAGGAAGGTTTCCTCCAAGGTGCCAGCACCAGGGCTCTGCTCACTTCTCCAGGGAGGTGAGGACATAGCCAGGGAGTTCTGACTGCAAAAGTCACCCCCAGCCCCCTCTCCACTTTGCCCCATGCATTTAGAATGTTGTGTGGGATAGTACAAAGTTAGAAGAATTTCCTACTAAAGAAAATGAGGTCTTTAAATTTGTGTGAATCAGTTTCAAAAAGAACAGTTTTATATTTTTCTTATTGCAATATAGAGTAACTTTTGGCAAAAACCCTCTGTGGTCTTTATTTAAGCTATTTTTTTTTCATGCAGGCTCTTATTGTGACCATCTGTGACAATGTGCTAACTAGGTGTTTGTCACTAGTACTTTGCTCCTCTTCCTCCTTCCACCATAGCTTGGCAGCTGAGTTTGTTTTTCATTTCAATCAGTGGCACACAATTTCCAGCAGATGTTTTCAAAAGTGCTTGACTTTTAAGCAGAGTGCATGCAGTAGCCTCTTCACAGTGCCACTACACTCAGCCCTGAATCTGGCTTGCAAATAAGAGTTCTGGGGTCCTCAGCAGCTTGGATGCAGGGCCTCCCAAGCTACGAGTGCTGTATGTCCTTGACGTGTTTCTTAGGGCTGTTAGAGTTGGACATGTCCTGGGGATCAGGACACCTTAGCATTTTGCACCTGTTGTTTGTTGAGGGATACAGGTCCAGCACTGACTGATGGGTTGACAGGCTTTAGGTTCATTTGAACCCTGTCTCCACCACATGTGTTGTGTGTGAGATCTTGGACAATGCTCTTAGTTTTCTCTGTAAACTGGGGATAAGAATGGAACAGCACATCCTAGGCTGCTATGAGAAGGAAAAGTGATAGTGGGATAAAGTACTCCCCTTCAACAACTACCACTGAGTTATTGAATGTCTCTGGGTAAATCTCCAGTGTGTGCCAAACAGAGTTACTTTCATCTAGATTTTTCATACTCTTACAACACTCCTATGCTATGAATATTAGTATTATTATGGTGTTAGGGACAAGGCACAGAGAGGTAAAGTAACCTCACCAAAGTGGCGCAGTAGTCTGGCTCCATAGTTTCTCTAGGTTGCTATTTAGTGTTAGTTGAGGCTGTGCAGTACATAATAGATGGTGTGCGCTCTGTGCTGGGTATTGAGGTAAGTACTTACGTGACTGAGTGGGCCTGAGTGGTCATCTCTCATCAATATTTTCCAGATGCCAGTGGCCTACTTTGGGGCACATGAGTAAGACCCCACATGTCTTGGCTCTAGCCTGTTGTTTCTTTGTTTTTGTTCATGGTATTATAATAACAGTATCATTTTCTACTGCAAGTAATTCAATATACTTCATGCTTTTCCCTTCTGCAACCACAAGTCTTATATTAATAAAAAGTTACCAAACTGAATAAATACTAAAAACCTAATTTGCACAAACACAAGAAGGCACAGAAGGCCATGCAAACAAAAAATTCAGGCATTTGTCTCTAGAAAATAACAGTCTTAGGAGAAAAAGGTGAAAATGTGGTAACAGTAGATGTGGGAAAGTAATACTGCAAATTCCTTCATGTTATTCATATTTTGGAAAATCATTGCCCAGGGTACATGTCAGCAGGTATTACTGGTTATAGTTCTGCCAGGAAAACATATTTTTTTAAGTAAGGTATTTTCTGGTAGTTCTTCACACCAGAATAAAATTTTAGTCCCATGGAAAAGTCTGGGCATGCTATGCAGGTTGATTCTATCTGATTCTAAATTTGAATGCTTCACCTGGAGATACAGTGAAGGAATATCAAACATCATCAATAGTAAGATGGTCAGTAAAATCTTGCTTTAAAAAGTCTTGGTCATAATGTTTCATCCTATTACAAGTTTCCTTACCAGCAGCCATGGAGAAAGGTTGCCTGGCAAAGCATTTGTGTATAGCCTTGTAAAAGACAGTTTCTTCTTCCCCAGAGCACCCTCCAGAAATAGAAGACATCCTAGGGTTGGGAATGAAGCTTAGTGGTACAGCACTTGCCTAACACGCTCAGAGTTTGAGTTCAATCTTCAGCAACACAAAAAAGAAAAGAAAAAATAACTCATCAGCATTAGCTTTTGCTGTGCCAAGCTGGAAGGTCCTATTTACCGTGATTTAAACATAGCAGGTCTCATCAAGTTTTTTTCTTCTCTTCTAGAACCTTTGCCTCAGTGAGATACACATTTTGAAATTTTATGAAGTTCTCATTTACCTAAGATTTGTACCCTTTGGCCAAAATAGGTAAACTATTGATGGGTTTTCTGCCTGTTTCCAATGAGGGCAGTTTTCTTTCAAACACTTATTGCATTTCAGTTGGAATATGACAGGTGGTTTTAGGCTCAAAGCTATTTACAGCTGACAGAAGCATCAAGCAAGGCCAGCAGTCCTTCCCACAGACAGCCTGTCCTGTTCTCTCAGGGCATCCAGTCCAGCTCTGTGGAGCAGCAGATAGCATGGTCCCCATGGTGACCCCAGATGATCCATGTATTTGGGATCCTGGGAAAAGGATCCCGGGTGTGTAAAGGATGGGCCTGCCTGATTCCCAGAATGCTTCTCTTGGGAGCAGAACTTCCAGACCTGTCCCGTGATGACCACAGGGCCACCCAGAGAAGAAAAGGCATAAGGTACAGCCAGGTGCAATGAGCACAGTCATTTTCTCTGGCTCCCTGCTTAGCTCGGTTGAGCAGGAGCCCCTACAGGCTGCTAAACAGTAGGGGAAAAACAGTTATTCTTAATAGAGACTTGAAATCTTGCTTTTCAGGCAAAGTACTATGGTAATATAAGAGTCACCTCTCCTCTCTTTCATTAACACATGGATTTTCTGATATTTCAGAGTTGGGAAACATACCACATATACATCTTGACATATCTTGGGACTGTTGAATTTATGCAGAAACTGCTAGAGATGGAATTTGTGGGAGAATAGAGCTGGGAAATCATTATTATTCTGAGAGATAATGTTGATGATAGCAAACATACTGAACTAGACACTCTGTGCATTATCTCAATCCTAAAAACTCTTGTTTGGGAGTAATTCTATCTACAACCCTACAGAAGGAGGCACAGAGAGATGAACCAATTTGTCTATAGCCTCTATAGCCAGGCAGTTGATAAGTGATGGATTCAAGATCTAAACCAAAGCTGGATTAATTCTAGGGACCAAGGACTTAACCATTTTTGCTAAGCTGAATTTTTCATTTAATATTATATATTAACTTGAGAAAATAAGGAACATGCAAGCATTTTGCACGAACATGCCTATTTTGTAACTTCAAGTTCAAAATGCATGCACCATCAGTTTCTATCAATTACCGTACATACAAATCAGAAACAGCTCAGCCCAGTGTCATGAGCCATGGATACCACTGTCAGACAAAAAGCCAGCCTGGAATACACTGCACTTGGTGTTAAGTGACAGAACTGTCATAAAGGTAATCACGTAAAAAAACAAAATCTGCCATTATCAACTTTTTGAATTTCTGAGAAGAAGTTGTTTTCTGCTCTGGCTAATGATGAGCACACTTCTTCTATTCGTCATTTGCAGTTTTATACTCGTGGGAGCAGGTTATCATAACTATCCAACCAGAGATATCAAAGACTAGGAAACATTTAGTTTTAGAAAATAATGGCTTATAACCCTAGTAAATCAAAAGAGCAAGGGGGAAATAAACAAGACAGTTAAGATGCCAGCTGGAGATTCTTTATGGTTGGGCCTTGACAGTGGTTTGCAAATTTTAGTATCGCAGATGATGAAAAGGAATCTGCCTAGGAGATCCAGAGTCTCCCAGCACATACAGACAAAAGATAATTACACAATCCTGGAATTGAAAAGGGACCTCTAATGTAACCCTCGCTTTCTGGGCTGGCCAGTTGGTTGTTTATAAAAGCAGAGGCCAACAGAAGAGTGAGGGTTTAACGATACCTGTATGGGCAATTTTCTCGACATGGCAGAAAAATCACCTCCCACCTCCAGCTTCTCCCAACACACACAGACACACACAGACACAGACACAGACACACACGCCACTCACATACACTTTTGGTCAGGGAATTTCAGGCTCCTGTAGTAATTATATCTAAATGGAATCACTGAACTATATTAATTGAAATGATCTCTGCTCTTTAAAGTTGAACTTGGCTATTAACTTGGTCCTGTACTTACTCCCCAAAAGCCTGGAATTGAGATTTTGAATCTGGGATCATGGACAGGATCCTGTGAAACAACATGAGGAATTTTGACTGTGGAGCTGTGTGTGTAGTCCCTTGTGGGGAGGACTCAGAACTTTCATTGAGTGCAGTGAAGAATCTGAACCTTCTTTAGGTTCAAAGAACCTGATCTGGAGGTGCTCTGATGTCTCCGTAAGACTGTAGTGCTCCAAAGATCACTCTAACCTAGTATTTCTAGAACTTTATGCTGTCAGGAGGTTCTAGCTCTGCAGTATCCTTTCTCTCTCTCTCTCTCTCTCTCTCTCTCTCTCTCTCTCTCTCTCTCTCCTTTCCTTTCTTTCTCTTTCTTACTCTTTCTTTCTCTTCCTTTCCCTCTTTCCCACTTTCCCTCTTTCTTCTTCTTTCTCTCCCTTTTTTCTTTCTTTCTTTCTTTCTTTCTTTCTTTCTTTCTTTCTTTCTTCCTTCCTTCCTTCCTTCCTTCCTTCCTTCCTTCCTTCCTTCCTTCCTTCTTTCCTTCCTTCCTAAAACCAAAACATCTATGCAGAGGTACAGGGCCAGGGGCAAGAGAGGATAAGGCACAGAGAACCATAGGTTCTTTTGAAAAGTGTCCCTGAGCTCCCTTCCCCCTGGGCCACTGCTTGCCATTTTACAGTCCCCACTGCTATGATGCACGGCACAGACTCAGGAGCTCAGAGAGAGAGAGAATTTTGGGTTCAAGTTTTACATTCTTTACATTGGTTGTGGGATCTTGTCCACATAATTATTTCTCCCAATGCAATTTTTTAAATCTATAAAATTGGGAAGATGAGACTTGCTCTTAATATTTCTGGAACAATTAAATGAGATAATAAGACAATGCTGAAGTTTGTGCTGGACACACACAGTCCTGTCTGAGACCCTTGGGACCAGACATATTCTGAAATTTAGGCTTCAAGATTTCATATGTGTTATTGCATGCTGCCAGCATCATCCATAATCAAGTATCTGAAGATTTATATAGTAAAACTATGAATATTCACATTAAGAAGAATTAGTCAAAATTACAGACAACCTTGCATCACTTCAGGACAGGTTCTGCTACCCAAATGGTCACTTTTCAAGTATCTCAGACTTTGGGATTGAAGATGAGCAACTGTACACTATCTTTTCTCCTCCACTGTTGTTTGGTTCCCAAGACCCAAATTCTTCATTCCTGCTGCATCACTGTCCAGGTTTGTTCTCACACTGACCTCTCCCAGCCTCAGTGCCAGCTTGAGCCCCGTGCCAGACCCCGGATTACCCAGGTATGGTTCATCTCACCTTTATGTTCATTTGAATGTGCTCCACATGGCCTGGTGGTCCTCTCCTGCTGACAGTGAGGGTGGAAAAGACTTCTTTTTATTCCTTGGCTTTTGTTAAACTCTTAGTGTCTGCCCCAGCTCTCCTTTTCCAAGAGCTGCCTGCTGTCTAATATATCTTCAGGGAGCTATTGGAATACTTAGTGCAATACTGGTTGGCTCCCTGGTTAAAAGAAGGAACACTTTCCCTAGAGATGAGATGGGACGTTCCTCAGTGCCACTCAGGTGTGCCTGAGAGCTGCTTCTAGCAGCAGACAGTGACGCAGCAAGTTCACATGAGGACAACATTCCTTGCTGCTCTCCCCATTTCAGAGTGCTCTAGAGAAGGAATGTGGGCTCCAGCTGCATCATAACAGCCAAGGACAACACTTCCAGAGGCATGGTGACTGTCATGGTGAATGGCAGCTGTTGAAGGTCACCCAAGTTGTATCCCATGGCTGTGGAGGTCTCATGGTTTAGTACTGATTGGTGCAATGGAAAGCGCACAGGGAGACAGATATATGCAGGTCCAATTTCTACTTCTTTCCAAGACTGTGTGATCATTGGCAAGTAACTTTAAATTTTCTGGACCTCAGCTATAAAATGGAGTCTAGAGCTATCCATGATTAGGAAAATGTGAGACAACCCATGGAGATGCCCTGATAAACTCCAATCTTTCTGGTAGACCCTTCCAAAGGCTTCCCTTTGGCTAGTCAGGACACACTTGAAGGGTGAGGACATGTCTTCTCTTTGTACTTATTTCTAGGACAGGGTTTGATACACAAAAGACATGGAATAAACAGTCAATAAGTGAATAAAGAATGTGATTGTTTCTGAGCTTGGTGGTACACATTTAGTCCCTTGTAATTTCAATATCCACAATTTGTAAGAGGCCATGAAGGTGAGGATGTCTGAGTTCATAGCTTCTGGTCCAAGTCATCACATTTCCCTTGATGCAGATAGTAGCATTAGCGTGCTACCCCATCTTCACTTAACATTGTTTTCTTTTTTTAATGGAACTTTAAGTTTTATAGACTGGGTAGTAATATCCTAATAACTTCATGACAGGTTCTATAGAGCATTACATGTATAAAAGATGTCATTATTTAGAGTAAGATTAGAAGATCTATTAGAAGTCTCTACGTTTTAGTAATTCTTAATTATTAGAGTTTATCTTAATCCTAACATTTCCCTGTATTCGAGCAGATTATAACAACTAAACTAACCCAGAAAGCTTTTGCAGACTCCAAGATTCACTGAAAATTTCACATGGGTTTTGGGAATTGAGATCTGTTGGATTTATTCAAGCAACTCTATGATTAATTATTCCTTTACTCTCTTGGACTAGAACAGAAACCAAGTTACCACTATTATTAATGTAGAAAGCAATGATACAGTTTTTATGGCATTTTCAATTAGCCTCAGTTCCTGTATCTATATAAGGAGCACCAGTGGCTTTGCCATGCTAAAGAGAAGCTCCCAGGCTGGGGGCATGGCCATCGTGACAAGCCACAGCTCTGGACAGATATTTCTGTGATACAGTGCAAAGCCTCCCTTCAGTGCTCATTTCTCATACTCAAAATATGTAGTCTAGTACTAAACAAGACTTTATTAAGGTTTTGCTTGTGATCTTCTTTTTCCTTTCTACCTGATACTAGTTTTTGCTGTCTCTGAAAGAAAGGGGCAGGGGGCAGATGATACAGCAGTGTATGAGGGTGTGTGTGTGTGTGCTTATGCTAGAGAAAAATCAAAGAGAGTCCCAGGAACAATCACCATAGCCAGAATCTGAATCAGAGAGGAGATCAGAGAGGTAAAGGAGCCATAGTTAGGTGAGAGTGGACCAGTGTAGCTTGGAAGATGTACTGGCTGGGAAGCGCTTTTCCCAGTCCGAGGGTTAGAGTGCATCTTTCCCCAGCATACAAATGCTTCCAAAAAAAAAAAAAAAAGTGCTGCTGGAGCTTTGAGGTACAAGGTGTGATCAAATGATATAGTGAATGCTTAAATTAAAAATAAGAATTTTGCTGCAGTAAAAGATATGTTGCCATTAATCTTCCTCAAAATATGCCCCTTCTTTGAATATTTATCCCATCATCCTTACCACTTTCTGAAGCACTTTTGGAAATATTCTTTTATGAATGTCTTTTTGTGGCTGCCTTGATGTTTTGAATCAACTCAAAATGTGTATAGCAATTTCTGTCAAATGAAGACATTGTGCTGTGTCCTCATCCACCATATTCACAAAGTCTGGTGCTGTGCCACTTCTAGTTCTTCCCCAAAGTCAAAATGATCGCACAAGGTGGATGCTCAGAACCGATTTAGGACATCCAGGTAGTCATAATAGTGCAGTTTAAAAGAAGACTTCCTTTAGGACTTTCTTTAGGACTTCCTAAAGAGGACTTCCAGAACAGCTTCAGAAAATGGCAAGAGATGGGGAAAAGTGAGTTTAAAGCAAGGGAGAGTATTTGGAGAAGGATTGATGACAATATGTAATAAATTTTAATTCAACCATTCACTACATTTTTAATTGCACAGCATATAGAGAGGAAAGATGATTCATCTAATGATAACCAGTGAGGATAAAGTGGGGAACAAAGATGCATAAATTCTTTGCACTGGGCCTGTGTGACCAACACTCCTTCTAGGATTTAGGAACTCGTGTACATTTTGTGTAGCCAAGCCCTGCATGATCCTCCTCAGAAAAGGAAAATCTTTCTTGATGTATATTTTCTATCCCTTTTCTCACTTCACTCAATATGACTCAAGTTGGGGAGAAGCACATGGCCACACAGATGCTCCTCCTCAATCTCTTCTGGGGAGAGGGGGGTGTGCACAAGGCGAGAACAAGAAGACCCAGGCTCTGATTAATATTTCAGTCACAGGCAAGGATTCATCTGTGAGATGAAGTCGTATTAAGGAATCGCTCCCAGACAAATGCACCTTGTGAATTCATCTTAAGTCATCCGATATCAGAGTCATATGAAATCAGAATTCAGGTGATTTATACATTTGCATTAGGTTCTATTAATATTAATGGCAAATGTGTATGTGTATCAATACACATATTAGTGAAGACAGATTCCCTGAAGGGCTTTTGCTTTGGGGAGAAGGCTACTATTATTTGCACCTTTTCCACAGTGGAAATAAAATTGTGTCCATTAAAAAACTGTTCAATACTCCGTGTTCAGCAGAAAAAGGCTTCATTCTTAAAAGATGAAAATAGAACCATATTTTATATTTGCAGTGAAAGGCATATAACAAATGGCTGCATTTTTTTCCTGCTATTTGTAATTTGCTATTTAGGGTTCAACTTTACTATCAACAGTGTTCGATAGTGATGTAGTGGAAACCAGCATCTGTCCAGTCCTTTATGCCCAGTCAAAGATAAAGAAAAAGGTAAAATCTGCCAATGTTTTGTGCAGAGGGATAGCCAAGAGGTAAAATAATAAACTGTGTCAGAAAAGACAAGAAAAGGAAAAGTTAAAACTATCCCTTGTTTCTGTTTCTAAGGGGAAAGTGTTTCAGTCAAATTTGAGGCAATAAGAATGCCAGCATTTATTGTCATTTTATCAGTAATGATGACTATAGGTGCTAATAATAGAAGATTCAATTCAAAATGGTATAACCTGCTAGGAGGCTTATTGCTTCACAAAGTCCAGATTTGCTTCAGAGTTTATTCTATTCTGCTGTATACTTCATGCCCCTCCCCTACACCATCCTTAGGTCATTGTTTTTAAGGATGAAAGATGACAGCTACACTTTCTGGCTTCAGCTATGGACCCAACAGTGCCAATGGAGGCAGAAAGACTGTCTCCTATGCCTCTTTTTTTGTTAGCAGGAAAATTTTTCTAAACATCATTTTAGCCAACTTCTCTTAGTTGAGAGACTGAATTGGCTGGCTTTAATGACTTGAATGCGGGCACTCTTCCTCCCAAGCTCATGTAGGAGTAGAACCCCTGCAGTAATGTTCACGGTATTAAGAGGGTGGAGAATTCATAGGACTATGGTGCTCAGAGTAGTGCTCAAAAGATGGAATTCTGGTGGCTTTATGAGCCCAAGAAGAGACACACAGATGCAAAACATGTATGCTTTCTGCCTCTTGTCTCATGGTGCTCTGTGCTGCCTCAGGACTCTGAGAAACAAAAGTGATTGCCAGATGTGGCCTCTAGTCCTTGCACCTCCAAAACTAAGAGCCAAAATAAATCTATTATTATAAATTAGTCTGCCTCAGATGTTTCATTATAGTAACAAAAAGCTAACAGATACACACTTGTTAGACTATGTTCCTCATCGCAAATCACTAACTGATGTTCTGTGATTGGCTTAGAAACTCAACTTTACCCATCCCCTTCCATCCCATTCCAGATATGGTCACCATCACTGAGAGGCTTGACACAAAGAGAATGGGGACTCAGACTGTAAGGAAACAGGTGTGTGAGTGTGAGGGGAAATGTGTTGGTGGTTGTCTGTGTGTGCCACCCAAGTGAGTGCCATTACTGTGATCCTCAGAGTCTATTTAAAGAAGTCATGGGTACCTGTGCCCTCAGTGGATGTTGGAGAAAGGGCCAGGTTTTCTCCTGAATCTGATTCATCTAGTCCCCAGATTTGAACACTAAAGTCTGGAGCTTAGAGCCAGCTTAAGCTGCTGTCTCTAGGTTTAGCAGGTTAAGAAGAAATTATGAGCAGACTGCTTACATGAAATCTGAACCTTTGGCACTGACTGGCAATCATCTGAAAAGAGAAAGAAAGGAGAATGCTCAGGAAACAAAATATTGATAGAGTTTAGCTGAGTGTGGTGGTGCATGCCAGTAATCCCAGCACTCACAAGGCTGAGACTGGAGGATTACCGTGAGGTTGAGGCCAGCCTGGGCTACATAGAGAGTTCCAGGCCAGGCTCAGCTACATAGCAAGATCCTGTCTCACAAACAAACAAACAAACAAACAACCCCCCTCCCCCAAAACCTCACAACTGTATTGATACAGTTTAGATTTGGGCTATTGTGGCATAACTGAAAAAGAGGAGGCAATTAATCTTTGATACTTCCATCTTCCTGCTCTGCTCTCTCCTCCAATTCTCTTGGGCTCCTCAAATCCTAAATGACTCCCACATTCTGTTGTTGCTACCTTCTGTCACACCTCACTCACCATTTGCTTATAACAGCAGATAAATAAACAACAACTGCTTAAGTGATTTCTGTGTCATTAACAAACTTGGTTGTGTGGCAGGATAGGCCTGAAAGAAAGGGAAAGAATTTTAGTGATAATCATTTTTGGGGTAGAAAAAATAGAAACCTAGAATCCAAGAAGGATGATCATCAGTCAATATTACAGTATCTAAGCTGCCCTGTGGAATATGGTACCCACTAGTCATTTAAAGCATTAGAGTTTAAATTTAAATGAATTAAGGTCAAATAAAAGGTTCTATAGTCATACTAACCACGTTTCAAATGCATAAAAGGCACATGTATTAGTGTGTGTTAATTAGCTTTTTGTTGCTGTGACAAGTAGCTGAGAAATAACTTCAAGGAGGAAAGGTTTATTTTTGCTTATGGTCTCAGAGGTTTCAGTTCATGGTTAGCTGGCTCCTTTCCTTTTAGGCCTGCGGCAAGGTGGAAACCTCATGGCAGAAGGATGTGGTGGAGGAAAGCTGCTCGCTTCATGGCAACCAGGAAGGAAAGACAGAGCAAAAGAACCAGAGAGGAAGGAGTCATGGACAAGATATTGCTCCAAGGTCACAACTCCAATACCAGTTTCTTCAAGTATGCCCCACTTCCTAAATTTCTATTACCTCCCTATAATGCCATCAAATTATAATCTCATTAATGGATAGATCCAGTGATGGATCCAGTCACCTTCCAAAAACCCTATCCCTGAACATGTGAGACTTGTGGAGGCTATTTTAGGATTAGATCACAGAACAGCAAGTGCAGAGAGGCACATTGCCGTCAACATAGAAAGGACCACTGGAAGGTGCTGCTGTAGAGAGAAATGGTAAGTCAGGATTGTGATAGCTGTGATGTTTCCTAGAAAACTCAGCTGATGGGTGGAGACGGTCTGTAAGTGCCATTTCAACTGGGCATAACTCTGGTTGGTACAACTCTTTTAGAACAAAAGTGTTGATAGTGGCTAGGTGGAGTGGGTTGTCAGTGAATAAATAAGAAACTCTAAACAGGGTGGGTATCTTTGAGCTAGAAACAGACCCAAGCAAAATTCCATTAGAATAGACAATCATGAGAGATACCGAGAACAGTAAAATCACTAGAACAAAGCTGAACATGAAAAAAAAAACCCTTAATTTTTAAGAGTGTGTGATGTATTTGGTAATTTATATATACCAATTGGTATATTTGATAATTTTCAACTTAAGACAAGTTATATTAGGTTTATGCTAATTATAAAAATTCTCTTTTCAAAGTAGTCATAGAAATTTTGAAGGAGGTAACTATAAAGAAAAATATTAAGTGAAAGCTAGTATTGGAAAAATGCAATATGATATAAATTTTTAAGTGCGGTTTGTAAAAATATGAAGTTCAGGAAACAATGATGTAAAGCAAAAGGGTCTGCCAGGCAGGACTGATTTATCTGTCAGGTGCTCTGGGCATAATGCCATAGCCTCACAATACTTTTAGGGTCCACGAAAATGTATTAATTTCAATTAAAGAAATTAAATCATAAGAAAAAGTATACTTTTTAGTCAAAGAAAATGTTTTAATATATAATATTTATTTTTATACTGATATTACATATATATGTATAATATATAGTAGAAGAGGGGAAATACACAGGGAGGGAAATATATGTGATTTTTTTATAGAGTAAGGGTAAAATGTGTAGGGCCTATGAAAATCATGTGGTCCATTTCTAGGCACCTTTGGGAAGAATGCTGGGCCCATGGAACCCAGAGGGCCAAGCTTGCCCAGCAGCACCACTAGGGGGCAGGTGGGGCATTTGGTTGGAGGATAGCCGCACCCCCACCCCCAAGTCAGAAATAGCAACATTCTCTGTGAATGCTCATCAGCTAGTTAAGGAAGGAGCTCAGCTATTAGTGAGCATATAGGGTGTCCTGGGCTCACCCCAAGCCCACCAGATACCAGCCGTAGCACTACAGGACTAATCACAGCTCAAGTGATGCGTCCCTGCTGTCAGGGTTGCTTCAGGGAATTGGTAGGTTTGAGCATTTAGGTTGAAGCTTTTCTAGGGACTGGGGAAAGGTAACAATAGAAATATCGGGAAATTTCGAGCATCTTCCATTGGGAAGCTTTGTTAGAACTATTTAGCCGTGAAATCAAATTATAGGGACAAGGGACAATCACCTACGTGGCCTAAGTCAGGCAGGTTACTAATATGAGAAACACATAAGTGAGAAACAGCCAGGTACACACACACACACACAACTTTTAAATACAAGTGACTTGGGAATGCCATTAGATATTCCTTCTGAAAAGAGAGACTTATAAAATAATTGTGTAACATGCTTTGAAAGCAAAGGATTGTAGTAGTCAGCAAAGTGCAAGGGCAAGCAGAGGCCAACTCCAAGACCTCTTGGCAAGTCCTAGGAAGGAAGGGCATAAAATGCAATTTCAAGTCAGAAGAGTGTGGTTACGGGGCAGGAGTGCGGACCTGTTCTGCAACATCTCCTGGTGGCTCTCCTGTGACTGAGGTGAATGACACTGATAAATCACCCTATTATAACTTGTGATAAAGGTAGCAGGTACTTAGAGGATGGACCAATACACACCTGAAAGAGACAAATGACTATAGGAAGACAATGATGCAAACCGGAAATTAGTGATACCTGCTATGATGGGAACAAGACAAAGCACATGGAAGAGAGGTAATGTGCTAGCCTCAGAATGTCCATTGATGTGGGCCACCAAGTCTTGGGAAAGAGTCTTAAATACTCATAACATATAAAAGCACTCAGAAAATGGCAGTCTGTCATGCAAATGCAAGACATTAATATGACTAAACAAGTTGAAGTGGGAAATTGAAGCAATTTCCTTTATACTTTAACTAGGAGCCTGAAGGTTGGATCATTTACCCAGGACTTTTTTTTTCTTTCTTTTTTTTTTATTTTAGTTAAAGGATCTGCATCTTCACCATAGTGATGTGTAGAATTAGCCTAGAGTGTATAGTTTTTCTAAAACCTCCAGTCTTTTGGGGAACTTGGAATGACTACGTAGGGATATAAACAAGTGGTGCAGAAACGTTGCCCCTGGGACTCTGGTGTAGTTGGTACTGTTGATTGTGGCTGTTTCAACAGTAGCATCCAGCACTTTGTCCACAAATCACTTCCTTCTTACACCTCCAGGGCTTTTGTGAACCACATTCAAATGGTCTGTAGAGAGCATTACCTTACATTTTCCATGACATCAGAGTCTTGCTAAGTGGGCCTGCGGACGTGGGGGTGGTGGTAGGAATCATTAGCTGCTTCACTGCCCTCTCATGTCTGATGGACCACAGATACACAACGTGGTTAAACTGTGGAGAAAGCCACACTGCAGAGTCAGGGCAAAAATGCACTGCAATTTTTCTGGCAGCTGTCACCAGTCAACAAAGGCCAAACTGAGGCCTTGCCCACTTCTTTGACTGACGCACACCCATGTTTCCAAGGTAGAAGGATTACCTTTTGATTGAGGTTAAGGTTGAGTCAGAGTTTCTTTACTGGATAGAATGAAAGTGTATAGAAGGATAGAAGACATTGGAGAAATTAATGGAGAACGTAATGGATTAATGGAAGGGACAAATAAATAAGTTTCTGATGAGGAATTAGTAGTATTTACAAACTATATGTGGCATGCAATAGTTAGCTCATTTTTACTTCAAGAAAATTCATTCCCACATTCTGCAGCAGCTGCTACTGTTTGGATTATGAATAGCAATAAGCCATATGGTGTGGCAGAAATGAATCACACATATTTTCACATGGACAAATATTATTATTCCAAAACATAAACACGTCAATATAAGTGTTTTTTCTCCTGGGAGGAATACAGCCCCTGATCTCAGTTACAAGAAAATGATTCACTCTGTATGTGCAAAATTACCTGCCAAGGTTATTATTGGAAAGAATCTGCACCATGGCCCTCTTCACGTTTTTCTTTCTTTCTTTGATGGTGGCCACATTTAATGTGATAAAGGAGAAAGAGGAAGTGGGGAGGCAGAAGATGAAGGGAAAGTAAAGAGAATGTAGAGAAAGATGCTCCAAGGAAGCTGTTCCTAGCTCTGCCATCTGGTTTGCTGTCTCCACTCCAGAATTCTAACAATGGAGAGAACAGTGTGCCTGCCTGGGAATTATCATGCCAAATACCCAGCAGCCAAAACTGGAAAGCAAAGGTAGAGAAGACTTAATCAGGCCATTTAGACACATCAGTGAAGGGTTCTTCTAAAGCTTATCTCTCACTCTCGGATTTTGTTTTAAATGTCTCTAGGACAAAGTGTTCATCATCAATATAGTTCTCATAATGATGTTCCATTTCTTAATTTGGTTGTATTATTGCTTACTGTTAGTTCAATTTTTTTTTTTCTTTCTAGAAATTCATACATGAACTTCTCTCCCTGAGAATATTCTACTCTTGGTGTCTGTTATTTTGTAATTGGCACAAAGACCTTCTGTCTTTCTCTTCCTGCTGAGGCTGGACTTCTTGTTTGGCTCCCTAAGCTCCTGGGAACCCACTTATCTTCTGGCTACTGGGGCTCAGACAGGGCAAACTAGGGGCCACGTGTGAGGGAATGAAGGGGAGAGCTCAGCCACGGTCCTTGGGTACCCTTTTGCCATTTAGCTGCCATGGCCGTCAGGGGTCAGCTTCACTAGCATGAAGCCACAGTTGTGCTCTACAGAGAAAGGCACTCAAGAAAATGCTATTTGGAAAACCACACCACTCTGTTAACCAGGCTCGACCATGAGGATTGGGAAGAGGCTTTGCAAGAAGACAAAAACTATGCCTTCCTGTGAGTTGACTTTGCATGCCTGGGGCTGGTGGTCTGGGTATCTACTTGGAGGATGGCAGTGTGCACTGTGGCAACTGTGGGGTATTTCCTCCTGTCTTGTTTTTGAAATTCAACGTTTTGTTCCATTTCACTATTTTGTTTTAGTCCTGTGACTGGTAACCTGGGCAACTATTTTGAAGATAGCAATGTGCAGTATCACAATCATTGTTAAATTCTTATCATCTTGTTTTGAAAACCTATATAACTGTTGTTGTTTTTTTGTTGTTGCTGTTGTTTCGATTTTGCTGGGTTTTTTTTTTTTTTTTTTTTTTTTTTTTTTTTTTTTTTTTTTTTTTTTTTTTTTTTTTTTTAAAAATAAAAAAAAAAAAAGGGGCCGGGAGTTTGGCTTGGTGGCCTAAGTGCCTCCCTGGCAGGCACGCAGTTGTGACTTCAATCCCTGGTACAGCAAAAAAAGTAAATAAACAAAAAAATAATTAAAAATTAAAAAAAAGAAGATGCTGTTCAAACTATCAATGTTAGAATCAACTTCCATGGTAGTTTTATTTTATTTTTATGACATTTATCTCTCAGTGTACAAGTACGTGTTTACTTCCTACAAGTGTACAAAATAGGATCAGTTTACCTGGTGATGTTTCTCTCATTCTTTAGAGTTTGGAATCACATATCAAAAAAATAAAATCCAGCCAGGTACAGTGGTGTGCTTATAGTCCCAGCATGTAGAGAGTGAGAACAGGAGGATCCCTTGAGTCCAATTGTTCAAGACCAGTCTGGGCAGCACAGCAAGACACAGTAATACAAAATAAAACCTAACCAGCACCACCTATTGTTTGGCTGTCTTGCACTTCAGAGGACTTCAGCTACAGGATCATCCCTAAGAAAAGCAGGCTAGGATAAATCAAACCCACACGTGTAAATACCGTATTGTCTCCCTAGTGTAAGAAATGGAAAAGTATATATGATTCAAAATCTATAATAAATACTATGGAAGGGTAAAAAACAGCTCAAAGAGCGAAGATAATTGGGAAGGGAATAGGCAGAAGGAGAAAAGGGAAGAGGAAAAGATATAAACCTGTATATATGTATATGTAAGATAACTAAAAAGAACACTGCTGAATGTATTCGTTATTGAGAAAGAACAATTAATACTCATATGATTAGATCAATCTAGCATGTCTATATC
>RJWM01034761.1:0-19460 GCA_004363535.1 Dasyprocta punctata | reverse complement strand
TCTTGTAAAAAGAGGCCTTTGCTGTTGCTACTGGTACTCCTACACTCAACTGGAGAGATGTCAGAACTCTTCGATCTCATCCTTCTGAGCAAGTGAGGTAAACTTTTCTGAGTTTTCTCTGTAGGGAAGCTAAGGAATGCTCAACATATTTCAAATCAGTATCAGTTTAGAATCAAGAAAGCAATCAAAATACAGAATTCATATTTGCTTTCATCTGAGTCCACAGATTTTATCACAGATTGTTTTACTAAATTTGGAAATGTCTTATACTTGTCTTTGACTACTTCCTTAAATATTATATTAAGCTTTATCTTTTATCAGAAGTCATCATTTATCAGAAATCAATTTAGTAACAAGAAATGATAAACAAATGTTTAAAAAGGCAAAAGCTTCCCAACCTAGGTATCACAGCACATTCAAACCTGACCCATTTAGAAACCATACTTCAGAGGCAGCTGCTACCTACTGCTGAGGAATCCTGCACCTGGACTGTCAGGAGCATGGAACATCCATTTCACCAAGAGGTAAATCCTGTCACCATGATGCTCCCTGGGCTGCTGAGGGGAGTCATGGTCTCCATCTCCTTAGGTACAAATAACTATAAACAAGGTCATTTGTTGCTGCTCAGCTCTCAGAGGAGACATCTCAAATACTTACCAGTTCTTTATTACAACACCCATCGAGCTGTTATTTAACCTATAGAAAGAAATGGAATTGTTAGAGAATTTGACTGTATGTTTTCTAGTTGTCTATTTACGTTTTGGCTACTTTATATTAAATCATCCACTAAATGACTGAAGCAAATGGAAGCTTTCCATGTACAGCACACATGATCACATAACAGCATGTATGTAACAAAAACTCAACTTCCAATTTATGTAGTGGTTATATGACCTTAAGTGATATTTATATAAATATATATTGAAACTGATACATATATAAACTGATATTGATATGTTGATATATATTGATATGTATATGGTGATATTGATATGTATATAGTCTAAATGGAACAATAGACTAGAAAATGTGATAGAGGGACAATTTTCTTATGATAATGCATGACAAGATAAATACAGTTCTTTTTGTGCAAGTAAAAGGAATGAACACCTTAGCCTCTTATAATCTACCAAATAAAACTTCAAGTCAAATTTTAAAGGAATAATTTTACAGAAACATATTTGACAACTTCTGAAAGATTTTACTTCTATCATTTAATTACAAAATTTAAATAGGTCATATTCCTGTGTAAACAAGAAGGGAGAGATCCTGCAATTGTTTTGGATATGATTAGTCTTTCACAGAGTCAAACACCTACATGGAAAATTATAAATATTTGCTAAATTTGTGACCAGTAAGTAGATTACAAGAAGAGTCCACAGATCATCATCAAGCCTACTCTAAATGGATCCCCAAAAATATTTTACTGATGAATGCAAGTGTGTGTCAATTAGCTTAATCTGTAGTTCTGCTCAGCTCCTCGCTTCATTCCAACTGCAACTCTCAGGCCCTCTTTTGAGGCGCTGTTTAACCTATCAGAGAAAGACAAGCAGACACTGAGGTGAGCCACACTTATGCTTATACACGCACAGACTTCATGGTCTCTAGGCCTAAGAAACCCCATTTCCTGTCTGGAGGAGTCACATGAGAACCCAGCAAGTAGTTAAATATGAGGCACTCATAGACCATAAACTCTAAGCCTGAGGTGCATGCAAACACACTGTGCAGAGGGATTCAAGCCACATGCTGCTCTCCAGCCTGCTATGGGTGTCTGTGGCCTTCATCTACTCTGGTACGAATGGTGCAAATATGGTCAAGCATGTTAAGGGTGAAAAGATTGCACACAGGCATATAGTGTTTCATATGGGAAAGAGAAAGAAAAGGAGATGGAAGAAAAGCAAGCAACCTATGATGTCAGCTCTGCTTACATCCTAAATTACTGTCTCTTGATATTTTATTCAGTACATCAGAGGATCAGCTCAGTTTTCTGTTTGTTTCTGTAGGACCCAGTGTTGCCCAGAAAGTGACTCAAGTCCAGCCAGTCACATCCAGGAGACAAGGAGAAACAGTCACCCTTGACTGTGAATATGAGAAAAAGTGGAGTACAGACATCCTTTTGTGGTACAAGCAGCTTCCCAGTGGAGAGATGACGTTCCTTATTTCGAGTGATTCTGATCAGACTAAAAAGACTGGTCGCTATTCTGTCAAATTTCCAAAAGCTAAGTCTATGAGCTTCATCATTTCTGGTTTACAGATGGAAGACTCAGCAATGTATTTCTGTGCTATCAGGGAAGGCACAGTGCTTGAAGTGACAATAAAAGCTGAACAAAAACTCAGGCGCTTCATAGGAGACAGGCCCTGCTGTGGGAGCCTAGTGAGACTCGCACCTGCAGATCCCAGACCGGAAAAGAGCACTGTGGTTGCTTAATCTGTGGTCTGGATTGGAAGATTAAATTCTAAATAAAACTTTTTTCTGTCTCATTTGGAAACTGACATCAGGCACATTTTTTGGTGCATTCTGTTATGAATTTTCAAGTAGGTAGAAGAGGATAGAGAACGTGTATAAAGTTGTCTAACATTGAAAACTAGTCAAATAATAATTTGAAGTATTCATTTCACTTTAAAATATTCACTGTGCTCATCTAAATGTAGTTATAGACAATAACAGTGGGAATCTAGGTCTAGACTTTTTCTTTAGACTTTGTGTGAGGTGCAACCACAGAAAGAGAAGCAACTGGAGTAATGTAGCATCGGAAAGCAACGGTAAGAATTCAACCTTATGCATTTGCTTGGTCTGGAGAGAGGGCTTCTGCAAAGCTAAGGCCCTTGGATCTGGCATCGAGTCTGAATTAATGGAAGGTCAACGAGACTCACACTCGGGAGAGAAACTTGGATGAGAACCCTGACAACAACCGGAATCTACAAGAACAAAAACGTGTCTGTTTCGCATCTCAACCACTTGCAATGTATTTGCTGGGTGATCTTCAGGGGAATCAGCGTCATTTGCCATCATGTTACACACACACTTGCCCCAAGACGGAAGGGAACTGCAGGAGATGCAGTGAGAGGTGAGGGAGTGGCGTCAACAATAAGCTAAGCTGGCAGATCAGCAGCGGCGTGTGGGAGCTGCCCCAAGGCCTGGAGCCCTGAACCCACAGAGCTTAGAAGAAATAGCAGCTGCATCACATCAACCTTCAGCTGGTTGTAGCATTCTGAGGCCAACGCTAAACCACAGGGAAGGAAATCATGTGAAATATATTTCCAGAGAGTTAAGCTGAGACAGTTCAAAAGTATTTTGCATTCAAAAATAAAACCTAGTACAGACATGTTTCCTGATAATATAACACAACAATTCCTTACTCTACCAAAGCCATGCTAACGGTCTCCCCCAAAGAACATAAAAATAAACCCTTGTGTCCATCTGTGAGTGATGTTCACACCTTTCTCTAGGTTAGACACAAGCTCCCATTGATATCTTGCAACTTAAATACTGATATAGAAGATTAACCTTCATTAGCACATCTTATGCCACTACATGCAGGCAAATGGGAAGAGAGTAAACCACATTTAGTCTATACATAAATATATTTATATCAAAATGGAAAAGAACTACTGCATCTCCTGAAGTCTTTGTTTTCACAAATGGTCACAGGATTGCAGCTCGTTTCTTATAACTACCTGCTTCATAATCTCTTTACTGATAGCAAGCGCCTCCCTTCATGGGTGCCCTTGACTTTCCATACAACAAGCTCCTCAGTCTGGAGCAATGCTATATGGAGTAACATGAATAAGTCCTTCACTTTCTCCTGGCAGGTGCATTATAGGCAGGCAAATGAATACAAACTCATATTTGAACATATTTATACAAAAATCAATGACTTTGCAACACCCAGATATGGTTCTGTGATCTTATTCCAGATAAGCACCGTTCTGAGAAACATCTGAAATAACGTATAACTTGTCATTAAAAACAACAGAAGTCAACAAGAAAAAATATTTTTAAAAATAATTAAAACAATAATTAAAACAATAAATCTTTCAAGCTATTTTTTTGAGAAGTGAAACATTTTAACTGCTTATCAGTCCAATCATTTAACTATAAGATGACCAAAAATTGCATACTTTGTTAATTTTATAAGATAATATAGCAGGATATATAAAAAATAACAATTTTATTTAATGAATTTTCCATGTATAGTATATTTTAAAGCATACACTACACAACATTACAATCTGGACAGTAGTATCTAGTCTTTTTCTGAATTCTTGTTGCATTGTTGTCTTTCTTTGAATAATACACTTTACACTGTCATGTTGGCCTTTCCTTTTTTCTGTGGTGGATATAATTTCAATAAAATGTTTATTCACTAAACATAATGGTGAAGACATCAATAATTGACATCCTGGTCAGCATTTCATAGTCTCACATTTTTCAATTATTTGGTCTATTAGACCTAATCTAAATTGTGAATGACTTTTTGAATCCCCTTGTTTTGAGTAAATAATGATTTCCATATTGTTTGGTCCAGAAATAGCATAAATTTTTTACAATAATATTTTCTTCGCCTTTTGATTACAGGATAGCTTGTTAAGTGTTGGTCAATTCTGTCAACACCACTTATCAAATTATTATAATCATTGACTATTATGGAAATTTTTAAAGTACTTTAAATTTTTTTAAGTTTCAAGTCTTCTTTCAAGTTCCAGTATTTCTGTACTATGAATAAATTCCAATAAGGAGATGTCTTTTTTTTCTTTCTATTTCATAACAAAGTTTTCTTCTGTTATGCTAACATTTCTCTCTTTTTCAACCTTTTCTTTCGCAGATCTTGTGGCACTTCCTTCCTATTCAGACTCAGTGTTCCAAAAATATCCATTTTGTGTTGGAAAAAATATCACTGAGTTCTGGAGAAGTAAAAAAAATATATCTAATGTATTAAAATAAGAGTTTTTATAGAGTGTAGCACAAAATTATTGGTTATTTTTCACAAAAAAATACAAACTAATATAAAAAATAACCACTACTTATTATTAGACTTCACCAGAAACAAACATTAATGTTCTATATAAAAATATGTAAAAATAGTTAATATAAAACAATAAACAACTGTCAAAGTGTATCACCTGCAAACAAGAATTGTCTGATTGAAATGATACCTGCCCGACCAACCCTCATTATAGTCAGTAAGTTAACCAACACAGTACCCAAGTGATTCTTCCAGGTAAACTGTTAAGTGGTTATATTGTTCCTGCTGAAAGTCACTCTTAAGCCAGGCACATTGACACACATCTGTAGTTTTAGGTACTTGGAGATTAGGCCTGAGTTATGAGTTCAAGACCAGCCCAGGAATCTTAGATCCTATCTAAGGTAGACAGATAGAAAGATACAGAGAGAAGGAACAGGAAAAGAAGGGGGAGAAGACTAGGAGAAAAAGAAGGAAAAGGAGAGGGGGAGGAGAAGGGAGAGAAGGAGAGAACACTTAAGAATATGGAAAGTGCACTTTGAAATCCTAAAATAGGAGATACACATTCAAACCAAGCATAGAATCAGCCTCAAAAATAAAGATTATAAAAAGGTTAGAATGTGTGTCTTTTTGCTCATTAATTCTTTTCTTTTAATTTTTATTACAACATGTTTAAAGTATATCATCATTATACTCCACATGGGGAGCTGGTGCTTGTAGACAACAGAATTTAATCATCTTTTCATTCCCTTTCCCTCCGTTTCTCTCCACTGCCCCATCTTTTGTTCCCTCTCTTTTACAAAAGATCAATTTCTCTTTTTCCTGTTATCTATTTTTTGTTTTGTTCTTTATGCTTCAGGCTTCTCATGAAAGAAAAATCAAGCGATATTTAGCTAATATTTCTTAATAATTTCACTTAGTATTCCAGTCTCAAAGTGCGCTATTTACTTGCAAATGATTCAAGTGTACTCTTCTCTAGGTTTCACTGTGCTACCTAGGGTACCCTTGAACTCCTGGACTCAAGAGATTTTTCTAACTCAGTCTCCCAAGTAGCTGGGAGTGCAGGTATCCACCAGGGCACATTTGCCATGCATATTTCTGAAACATGACTGAAAATATGACTAGAATATCAAAAATTCACAAAATCAAAATAAGAGAAAAACTATAATTCAAAATGACAAAACTCACCCGATTTAGAAATATGCTGCTCAATAGCAAAGCGGCATATTTAAAAAGCACTTAATACCACTACTCAATAGGAAAATGCAAAAAAAAAAATTTTTTTTTTGAGCACTCCATTTGTTTTCCTGAAGCATCCCGGCAAAATAATGTAGTCTGAAGGACACGACTCCTGGTGCATAGGGAAACGTAATGACTAATACCAGGGAAGTGGATTGTTATACTTTCTAAAAGCTTCCAAATTCAGTAATAAACCACAGACCTAGACTTCGAAAAACAAGCAGGTTTTACCAAGAAAATGAAGTTTGATATTTTTTGAGCTTACTATATGTGAGGCCTGTTATTATACATTTCAGAATCATTGTCAAACATAAACATCAAAAGTTCTATGAGATAGGTTTTGTATATTTTTAGTGTTTGGAAAATGAGACACAACTTTCCTTATATTGTCAGCCAGGAAGCATCACCTGAAAGCCTCCTGAAGAGCAGGGTTTGGGTTCTGAAGAAGCACTGGCACAGAGCAGGGTGGCTAACGTCTCAGTGAGGATGACATTACTGCGTTCAACTGAATCCCTAAGCAAACTAGAGAAAATGATATAAATTGCCCGTGGGTCAACACATTCAAAACTTATTGTCTAATGAGTTATCAGCACTGAATGCCTTATTTACCTCATCAAATCTTTTCTATAGCACTGGGCTGGGAAGTAGGAGAAGCCAGACAAGAAGATGCTTCTGAAACACTCTGACTGTTTCCATACCAGGACTTTGACCCCATGTCTTTGGTCTTCAGCTTGTGATGCTTTCCTGTCTGCGTGGTGTAGCGCTGCACTTCCTCTATATCTTTACTTAAATGTCAGCATCGTATGAACCCGACCATTCTTCCTTGAAGATCAGCCTCCAGCAACTCTGCGTGTCCAGAATTGAAACACTTCTTGGCTGAAGCACTGCCACCTGAGGTCCAGCTAAAATGTTTTGTGATTTTTATGCTGGCTTCCTTGCTGCCCTCTAGTGTTCATGGGTGAAATTGTGGCGAAGTTTATTTTCAGCAGAGAAGGCATTGCTGAACCAACATCAGTGAATTTCCTGCTGCAGTAATCACACAGAAGAAGATTCAGGACTGGCTGGTTGTTGATCTACTATCTTGCCATATGTGAAGGTGACTGACCTCAGAATGAAAATACATGAAGTGATTTGGACTGCAGGGTGTTTGTGCAACAAAGTTTCACATTGTTACACAAGTTGGGAGATTTTTCTCTGCCAAATGAAATTTTATTTGCTGTCTTCCCTTCAGTGCATTGTGGAAATAGCCTGAGAGTGGGAGCAAGAATCACTGATGGAGAAAAATAAGACATTTTATGGAACATTGCTTAACAAACTCTTTCCATGGTGTACTGTGAATCCCAATCTTTCAAAACAACATCACAGTACATTCATGTATCATTAAAAGTAAGAAACATGATAGCTCATGGATGCCTATGATAATTCATCAAATCTGCTATACTGTATTTGTTACAGGATGCACCTCTGAAGAGTATTGTGAGCTTCATCTTATGGACAGTTTCCCATAAAATTCCACATCCTGCTTCTTAATCCCTGAATGTACTATACATCACGAAGTGGATTTGGTTGAGTACTTCTGTTATTTTACTAGATGATATGCATGTGTGTTCTCATTTAATTCTTATGGAAATTCTTCAACATTGGTAACATATTTGCTATATGACGAAGATCTTGATATCATAAAGGTAGTTTGGATTTGTAGACCCTACCACTCATTTGTTGAATGATATTGGAGAGGCTGCTAACTGATTTTATGCTTAGTAAATTTATTTCTGTATGCTAGTATTGAGAGCACATAGTGAGAAGTAAATGAGATGGCGCAGGTCAATGTCAGTGTTGACAGATAACAGCACATTACTTAAACAAAAGGAAACTGAATATACAAGAAGTTAAATACTTTCCTCAGTGTTACAAAGGAAGTATGACAGGAGAGAACTGCTTCTGTATCTTATGTAGAGAACAAAGTCTTTTTTCTTGTATCTGAAATCAAACTTAGGATCTTGCCACAACTGTCACTGAGGATCACCAGCTCATAATCCATTTCCTCTTCCCGGACTAAAGATCTAGCCATTTATTCCTTTGCTGAGGTCTCCAGTGACTCTTCAAGATTTTATATAAAAAGACTGCTGAATTGTAAATGATATTGCAGTAAATTTATAAAAGAATTTTGAGAACTAAATGTATTGTCTTCTAATTCATGAATTGATATCTTTCCATTTATTAAGATTTTTAATTCATGTCAGCATTGCTTTGAAGTTTTCTAGGCAGAGAGCTAGACATCTTTAAGGAAACAAAAGGACAAACAGTAACTAGAATAAACTACTTGAAACACATAGGCTGCTCAAAGAATTTTTATATGAAATACTTCAAGAGCTCTTAAAATTCAATAAAAGAGTTTTAAAATAAAAAGAGAATATTATTTTAAAAATAAGGTACAAAAATGACAACCAAGAGCATGTAAAGGTGTTCTTCAAGAATAAAATTTTGGCATTTGCAGGAAAATGAGTGGTTCTAGAGATCATAGTGTTGAACAAAATAAACTAGACATAGAAAGATAAATATCGCTTGTTCTCTTCAAAATATGGCATCTAAAAAGGACGAAATGAAAGTGGAAGGCAAACTATTATTAGAAAGAAGGGAAGGGACAAAAGTATCAAGGGAGGTTTAAATCAAACTACATACATTGAAACTCAATATTTTATAAAATTAATAGGCACTAAAGATATAAGGCAAAAAATATGCATCAAGGGGCATCAAAATACAACCATGAGTCAAATCCAGCCATTACCTATTTTTACCAAGTTTTGTTGAAATGAAGCAATGCCATTTGTTTATGTATTATGAATGGCTTCTTTAATGCTTCAGAGAGAGATGAGCAGCGAAACAGAATGACTTTCAAAGCTGAAAATGTTTGCTCTTTGACCCTTCATGGAAAGAAGATTGAAGCCCTACCATACATTATTAGTTATCAATGAATGACCCTCAAAGCTGAAAGGATTTATTATTTGACCTTCTGCAGAAAAAGGATTTAAGCCCTAGTACACATTATCTGTTATCAATGAATTTCATTAGATACCACTATGTACCCATTATGTTAGATAAATACGTCAAGTACTGACAAAGGCATACGATAGTTATCTAAGTTAGACATTGTTTCAGGATATAGTCTCCTGATTGCGAAGAGCTCACAAGATATGGGAGGAAGGAGACCATGCAAGCTGAGGGCCAGTGATTGGCTCTGATGGGACCATGGGCAGGTGTTGTGTATATTTTATATTAAAATAACCCTGTTTTTTCTCTGGTATTTCTAGTACCAATCAATTCTTCTAGATCCCAGTGTGATACACCTGAGTAGAAGGCTGCAAATGTTTCATAGCTGACTTCAACAAGGGCAAAATCTTCTATCTGAAGCAACCAATGACCATACAGGAACACTCACCAATTTAGTGTTGTGATTGAGTCAGGGTTTGCTGAATAAAAACAATCAACCAAAAACTCTAAGAAAATTCTTCAATGGAACTTCCTTACATGATCAAAAGGGGAAAATGCTGCTTTAGAAAACATTAAAGCCTGTCTCCTCTGTCCATATTCATCAAGTGGCCAGAGGTTATCCTTTAAGGATCTAATGAATTATTTTCTCCTAGTCTTCAATTCATTTAGATAACACATGTATCTATGTGACTATCCATCTAACTAATCCATCAAACCAAACAGTGTCCCTTTATCCTCAGCTCATAGGGTTGAAAAATTGAGGCTAGCCTTCACAGGCAGAGCTGTTGGAGACCACTATGAAGGGGCTTTGAGCAGGGTTTAAAATTAACTAATTGGGTTTCTGTTTATCTGTGAGCCTGTCCAAGGCCTAGGCCCCTTGCCTGGCGATGGGAGCTGATTCATAGTAAGAAACCTCTATGAATCACTGGTCCTGACGGAGATCTGTAGTGACCTGTGATGTCAGAGATACCTCAAAGGGCAAGATAAGGTCACTGCTGAAGATGCCGGGCTCAGACTCAAGTAAATAGATAGAGGCTGCAGCTGCAGTCCTGATCCCACCGTAAATGTCATCATGGAGATAAGACAGTTCTCCTTAATTGGCACAATTTACTACTTGGAGAAGTCTTTGAAGTGACTCCCAAGGTCCTACTCATTCCCTGTGCTTTCCTCAGTATCCCCTGTCTTTGTCTGCTTTGATAATAAATACGAGCAAGGAGAGAGGCTCTTTGTCTTAGCTCTCATGATAGCTGCATAGTCAAGACCTCTGCAGGGTCTTTGATCCTCCTGGAGCCCTAAAATCATACCACTTGTCTCATTTATTCAAGCCTTCGCCATACACTCATTCGGGAGATTGGTAATCTAGGCCAGGTTCCTGATAATCAATATACTTCTTTTTTTTTAGAAGGGGAAGGGGTTTCTCACAGGCCCATTTTTAACTGGCCCTAGAGAAGAAAGGAGTTTCAATGCCCCATGCTTTACACCTGGTGAAGCCAATATCAATACACTCCAGTGATGACTATTGACTTATACCAATTCATTTCTCCCCCTAGTTGTGCATACATGAGAAGTGTCCCCTCGCCCTCAATCTCTTACCCCATCTGTGTTCTGGCACCATATGCTGTGACCCATGCGGTTCCTGAGGTTCTTGGGGTGAAGAACCATGAGAGGATGAAAAAAATAAAGAAAGAGACAAAGCTGGGGTCAAGTAGAGCCCTTATCCTCCTGATGGGAGGAAAGGAACTGCTCAACCAATGCTGCACGTTTATTTATATACTGGGAAGGATGACATCAATTTCAGCCCCTCTGCCTAGCAACCCAGGCCTGGATTGTTTAGGAGTCTCCTGTTTTTCTGGTCTGTAGCAACTTTTTCATGTGGTTGACCCAGGTGCTCTTTGTTACTTTGGTAAGGTCATGTCTGGGTCATTTTCCAGCTTCAACAGCTCCCAACAATGAGGAAGGACAAAACAATGTTTAGGAAGGGACAAATTTCCTAATCTAAATAGCAGAGAGAATTCAGATTGGATCATCACAAAAATCACATTCCACAGGCAGCTGCTACCTCCTGCTGAGGGATGCCACACACAGAGCATCACAAGCACAGGGCAACCTTTTCAGCAGCAGGAAAACCCTGTCACCCTGCAACTCCCCAGGATGCTGTGGGCGTCTGTGATCTCCATCTGCTTAGGTGCAAGTAATTGCAAGCCAGCACACAGAGATGAAATAAGACAGCAAAGATATCTCAAATACTTTGAAGTTCTCCCAAGCATCACTCATTGATCTGTTATTTATAATTAGAATTAGAATTTTGGTAGAACACTTCTATGTTTTTTTTTTGCTTGTCTATAATTCTCTTGGTTACATTAAATTAATTCACAAAGAGAAGCAACTGTGAAATGTAAAATTAATAGCTACATTCCACACAATCACATAGCGGCACACAAAATCTCAGCCACCAATTTCTGTGGTGTTTATATGCTTTAAGTGGATTCAGCATTCAAATGAATAAAAACACAGAATTCAACAAGTCAATCTCAATACTTTTATGGACCGGAGTAATTCTTTGTAGGAAAGCAATGAAACTGAATATTCACCTTCTCCCAAAAGCTAGTAAGTAACACTCAGTGTCACTTTTTGAAAAACTAGCATTTTATTCTTGTTAAATTTTCACAAACACCTAATAGGCCAGTAATATTAGAATGGACATTCCCTGGTGGTGGGAGCAGGGTGTGCCCCAAGGTGATATTTCCCATCCCACACCCTAAACCCCAGTCAATAAAAACAAATTACAATAAATAAATAAATAAATCACAGGTTTGGAAAGATCCAATAATTGACTTTTATCATTTGATTTAAAACAGTTTTAGGAATTATGAATTATAAATGTGTCCTAGAACTGACTAAGAAGGAAGAAATGCAGTAATTGCATTATATGTTTCCCTTTCATAAAGGCAGAATATTACATGGTAAAGAGTAAGCATTTATTAAATAGTGACCAGTAAGTAGATCAGAGGGAAAGTCAATGGGTTAAAATCAATTTTACTGAATTATTCATCAGTGTATCTCAAATAGCTCAATCTGCAGCTCTCCTGAGCTCCAAAGGGCAATACTAACTGCCAGTCTTCGGCTTCCTTTTTAGGTCCAGATATCTGGAGCAAACAAGTAGACAGAGCAACAGTTTGGTGTGAGCTGCACTTTTTCTCATTTCTACATAGACTTTGTGGTCTGTGTTCCCAAAGAACCTCATTTCCTGTTTAGGGGAGCAGCATAAAAGCTCAGCAGGGACTTGCTGTGCACAGAATCCAGCTCTACCAGGTCCCACGACTCAGCGTGACCCACCAGGGGAACGCCTGACCAGCCTCACAGGACACAGAGGTACTGAGCTCAGCCCAGCCCAGGATCCCAGAGCTGATCATCAGGGACTGACTAGCATAGCTGCAGGGCCTTGGAGAGCCTGGGCTCCCCCCACCAGAGTGCAGAGCACACGTGAGCTTCATACTTCAGTGGAGCGGCCTGTGCACCCATTCCTAGAGCTCGCAGGCCCCACCCATCCAGGAGCAAGGCTCCAGCACTGTAGGTCTGGGACTAACCCAGGCTTGCCTGGCATGCCAGAAGCTCTGAACTCCTTGCAACCAGACTCAGGGTCTGGGGGTTGCCACACTCCGGGGTACACTCTGCCTAGCTCCCTGGGACCAGGAGGCCTTGGCCCTCAACCAGTAAGGTGGAGGCTCCACCCACACATCCTGGGAGGCCACCTTCACTTGCTGTGCACAGGATCCAGCTCTATCGGGTCCCGCGACTCAGCGCAACCAACCAGGGGAACACCCATTCAGCCTTGCAGGACACAGAGCCACATAGGCTCTAGAAGAAAATGACAAAACAAAAGACCAAGAGGCAGTCTCAGTCCACCAGCCCACTGAGAACAAACCCAAGAGACACTGATATGGAAGACAGTGGGAGTCACACAACTGAACTTTCTGAAATGATAGAAAATGCAGTAAAGAAACAGCTCGATGAAGCTATAGAGAAATTCAAATCAGAAATATTCTCTCAGCTAAAAAATGAAATCAGAATCATTATTAAAGAAATGTTGTGCGTATCTAAGAAGAGCAAGATAAATAAATAGAAGAACTTAAGAAAATGATCGAAACTTTGAATGAACAATATAAGACACAAACAGAATGTATGAAACAGATGCAAAGGGAAAAGCAGGAAATGAAAAATTCCATGGAAAGTTTGAAAAACCGCTTGAATGAAGCTGAAGATAGAATCTCAGATCTTGAAGACAGCTTGAGAGATCATGGCCATGAAAGACAAGATCTCTTAAAAATAGTAAGGAACCAAGAAACAACAATTCAACAGCTGCAAGATGATGCCAAGAGAAATAATATAAGATTAATAGGCATCAATGAAAAGGCAGGAGTCAATACTACTGACCTGTGAACACTATTCACAGAAATAATAGCAGAAAACTTTCCAAACATGGGAAGAGAATCTGAAATACAGGTAACTGAGGCACACAGAAACCCAATTAACCATAACCAATCTAAATCTTCACCCAGACATATAATAATTAGGCTATCAGAAATACAGCACAAGAACAAAATACTAAAAGCTGTCAGAGAAAAGAAACAGATCACCTACAAAGGAAAGCCCATCAGAATCATGGCAGACTTCTCAACACAAACCTGTAAGTTAAGAAGAGCTTGGAGTGAAGTATTTCAAATCCTGAAAGAAAACAACTTTCAACCAAGATTGATGTACCCTGCAAAACTAGCCTTAAAAATTGATGGAGAAATAAGATATTTTCATGACAAAGAACAACTGAAGAAACTTATGGCCACCAAACCAACACTACAAAGAGTACTGGAAGACCCTCTAGAAAGAGACAAAGATAGCCACAATCTTAAGAACAACAACAGAAGGAAACTAAGCCAGGCAAATAATTAAACAGAAAATGTAGAAAACCAACAACAGAAAGATATCATGACAGGGATGAGCCAGTACATATCAGTTATATCAATCAATGTAAATGGTCTCAACTCACCAATAAAAAGAGACAAACTAGCAGAGTGGGTTAAGAAACAAAATTCAACAATATGCTGTGTACAAGCAACACATTTCACTCAAAAGGAAATTCACAGACTAAAAATCAAAGGCTGGAAAACAATACTCCATGCAACAGGAACCCAGAAAAAAGCAGGGGTAGCTATTATGTTTGCCAACAATGCAAACTTGAAACCGAGAATGATCAAAAGAGATAAAGAAGGTCACTACATACTTGGTAGGGGAAAACTTCAAGAGGAAGAGATTACAAATATAAATATCTATGCACCTTATATGGGAGCACCCAACTATGTAAGACAATTCCTAATAGACATGAAAAACCAAATAAACAATCATACAGTTATAACAGGGGACCTTACAGAACCCCACTGTGACCTTAACACCCCACTGTCACAGAGAGGGGACCTTAACACTCCACTGTCACAAACAAAAAATCAGCAAAGAAATAACAGAACTGAATCAAACTTGTGAACAAATGCACCTAGTAGATGTATACCGAGTATTCCACCCATCAACATCAAAATACACGTTCTTCTCAGCTACACATGGGCCATTCTCTAAAACAGATCATATACTGGTCCACAAAATATGCTTAAGTAAATGCAAAGGAACTGAAATAATTCCATGCATATTATCTGACCATAGCACAGTAAAATTGGAAATGAATGACAAAAAAACCTACAATAACTGCATAAACACATGGAAATTAAATAATACTCTCCTAAATAACCAATGGGTCACAGAAGAAGATAAGAAGAAATTAAACAATATCTAAAATGGAATGAAAATGCAAATACAAATTGCCAGAACCTGTGGGATACAGTGAAAGCAGTCCTCAGAGGGAAATTTGCAGCCCTAAACTCTCATATCAGAAAAACAGAAAGAACACACATAAACACCCTAATGCTGCACCTCAAACTTCTAGAAAAAGAAGAGCAAGTCAAGTCCAAGGCCCAAAGAAGGGAGGAAATTATTAAGATTAGAGCAGAAATTAATGCAATTGAAACTAAGAAAACAACACAAAGAATTAGTGAATCGAAGAGTTGGTTCTTTGAAAGAGTAAATAAAACTGATAAACCCCTAGCCAACCTTATCAAGAAGAAGAAAGAAAAAACTCAGATCCATGCAATAAGAAATGAAAAGGGTGAAATCACTACAGACCCTGTGGAAATACAAAAGATCATCAACACCTACTTCAAAAACCTTTATTCACATAGATTCGATAGCACAGAAGAAATGGAAAGATTCCTAGAAACCTATGAATTACCAAAACTGAATCAAGAAGATGTAAAACTGCTGAACAACCCAATTTCAGCTAAGGAAATTGAAAATATAATTAGACCCTACCAACAAAGAAAAGCCTGGGCCCTGATGGATTCACTGCTGAATGCTACAAGAAATTTAGGGAAGACTTAGTGCCAACAGTCCTCAAATTCTTCAATGAAATCGAAAGTGAAGCAACTCTCCCTAACTCATTCCTGGAAACAAGTATTACCCTAATACCAAAACCAGAGAAAGACCCAGCCAAGAAAGAAAATTACAGGCCAATCTCCCTAATGAACATAGATGCAAAAATCCTCAATTAAATACTGGCAAATAGAATACAGCAAGTTATCAGAAAGATTATACATCATGATCAAGTGGAATTCATCCCAGGAATGCAGGTATGTTTCAACGTATGCAAATCAATATATGTAATACACCAAATCAACAGGACCAAGGACAAGAACCACATGATCATCTCAATAAATGCAGAAAAAGCTTTCAACAAAATCCAACACCCTTTCATGATAAAAAAAAAACCCTACAGAAAATCAGAATAGATGGTCTCTACCTTAACCTGATAAAAGCCATATATCATAAACCAACAGCCAACATCTTACTAAATGGACAAAAACTGAAAACTTTCAACCTAAAATCAGGAACAAAACAAGGATGTCCATTATCACCACTCCTATTCAATACAGTTCTGGAAATATTAGCCAGAGCAATTAGATAAGAGAAAGAAATTAAGGGAATAAGGATAGGAAAGGAAGAAGTCAAATTATCATTATTTGCAGATGATATGATACTCTACATAGAAGACCACCAAAAACCCATTAGAAGACTTCTAGAAGTAATAACCAAAGTCAGTAATGTAGCTGGATACAAAGTGAACACTCAAAAATCAATAGCATTCCTGTACACAAACAACAAAGTCACTGACAGAAATGAGGGAAACCACACCCTTCACTATAACATCCAAAAAAATGAAATACTTAGGAATCAATCTAACAAAGGAAGTAAAAGATCTATACAGTGAAAATTACAATACTCTAAAGAAGGAAATCAAAGTAGATTTCAGAAAATGGAAAGATATTCCCTCTTCATGGATAGGAAGAACAAACATCGTGAAAATGGTCATTCTCCCAAAATTATTATACAGATTGAATGCAATCCCAATCAAAATACCACTTGCCTACCTCACAGAGCTAGAGAAAGCATTCCTGAAATTCATCTGGAACCAGAAAAGACCTAGAATAGCAAAGGAAATCCTGGGCAACAAAGGGAAGGCAGGAGGCATCACAATCCCCGACTTGAAACTATACTACAAAGCTACTATGATAAAATCAGCATGGTACTGGAATCAAAACAGACCTGAAGATCAATGGAATAGATTAGGAGATGCAGCCACAACTACAAACACACTTAGCCCCCTCATTTTTGACAAAGGGGCCAAACATGTACATTGGAAGAAAGACAGCCTCTTTAACAAATGGTCCTGGAGAAACTGGCTTTCTATATGCCATAAACTAAAACTAGATCCATGCCTATCACCATACACTAAAATAAAGTCAAAATGGATCAAAGATCTGAATATAAAAACAGAGACACTAAACTTACTACAAGACAGGGTAGGTAAAAATCTTGATGACATAGGAGTAGGCAGAGAGTTCATGAACAAAAATCAGATTTCATGGGAAACACTTCCCAGAATCAACACGTGGGATCTCATCCTACTAAAAAGTTTTTGCAT
Source organism: Dasyprocta punctata (assembly GCA_004363535.1). Taxonomy (NCBI): domain Eukaryota; kingdom Metazoa; phylum Chordata; class Mammalia; order Rodentia; family Dasyproctidae; genus Dasyprocta; species Dasyprocta punctata. Next base: position 2,186 of record RJWM01034761.1, on the reverse strand, counting down.
GTCAAAGGAAATCTCCAACAGAGTGAAAAGAAAACCCACGAAATGGGAAAATATCTTAGCCAATTGTCCATCAGACAAAGGACTTCTATCTAAAACACATAAAGAATTAAAAGAAATCAGGTCCCTAAAATTCAAGGACCCAATCCAAAAATGGGCATCTGAGATGAATACACACTTCTCAGACAAAGAAATACAAATGGCAAATAAGTATATGAAAAATGTTCAACATCCATGGTCATTCAGGAAATGCAAATTAAAACAACACTGAGATTCCATCTCACCCCAGAAAGAATGGCCAAGATTAAAAAATCAACCAAAAACAAATGCTGGAGGGGCTGCAAGGAAAAAGGAACTCTTCTCCACTGTTGGTGGGAGTGTAGACTGGTGCAGCCACTGTGGAAGTCAGTGTGGAGATTCCTCAAGAAGCTAAGATTAGAGATCCCATTCAACCCAGCTATCCCACTTCTGGACATTTTCCCAGAAGAATTGAAAACATACCACAGTGGTATCTGTGCACCCATGTTTATAGCAACACAATTTGTAATAGCCAGATCTTGGAGACAGCCCAAGTGCCCATCAATCAAAGAATGGATAAAAAGATGTGGTATTTTTATACAATGGAGTACTACTCAGCTATTAAGAAAGATTGCATTGAGACTTTTATAGGTAAATGGGCACAACTTGAGACCATACTCATAAGTGAGATAAATCAAACCCACATGTGTAAATACTGTATTGTCTCCCTAGTGTAAGAAACTAAAAAACTATATATGATCTAAAATCTATAATAAATACTATGTAAGGGTAAAAAACAGCTCAAAGAGCAAAAGTAATTGGGAAGCGAAAAGGGGGAAAGAGGAAAGGGAAAAGGAAAAGATATAAATCTGTATATTTATATATGTAAGATAACTAAAACAAACACACTACTGAATGCATTCGTTATTGAGAAAGAACAGTTAATACTGATATGATTAGATCAATTTTACAGGTCTATATCTGTTAATGTAAACAACCATTTTAAAGATAGCGATATGCAATAATGCAACCATTGTTAAGTTTCTATTGTCCTGTTTTGTAAACCTGCAATGTTGCTGCTGTGCATTTACTCTGGTCATTTGTTTGTCTCTTTTGCTTTTTGTCTTTGTTATATGTGTCTTTTTTTTTCTGCTAAAAAAAACACAAAAAAACCAAAAAAACTCAGCAGGTACTCACCTACATGGCCAGGCAGCTGGAGACCGAGAACACTGAGCCTGCAGAGGAGTACGGACCCCATACCACGCTGCTCTCCTGCCTGCTGTGGGTGTCTGTAGCCTTCATCTACTCTGGTACAGACGGCCCAAACACAGCCAAGAATGTTAGCAGTGAAGGGACTGCACACTGCTCTCTGGCGCTTCACCTGGGCTAGAGAAAAGAGGGATAGCAGAAAAGAAATAAACTCTGACTTGAATTTGGTTTAATTTAGGATCCTAAATTAGCCTAATTTTTATAGTATTTTATTCACCATATGAGAAGATCAACCCTGTTTTCTGATTGTTTCTACAGGATCCAGTGTGACCCAGTTACTCAAGTTCAGTCAGCCATATTGAAGTCAGAGGGAGAAGCAGTCACCCTGGACTGTTGCTATGACACTAGTCTGAGCTCGTCCTTCCTTTATTGGTACAAGCAGCTTCCCAGTGGAGCCATGATTTCCCTTATTCATCAGAATTCTTTTGAACAGAGTACACACAGTGCTCGCGATGCTGTCAACTTCCGGATAAAAGCTCAGTCATCAGCCTCATCATTTCAGCCTTACGGGTGGGAGATTCTGCGAAGTCCTTCTGTGCTTTCAAGGACCATGGTGTTTAAAGTGATAGTAAGAGCTGAACAACAGCTCTGGAGCTCCACAAGAAACGGACCCAGCTGCAGGAGGTCAGCTGAGACTCGCACCCGCAGATCCCAGATGAGAAGAGGGCAGTGTGGTTGCCTCATTTGTGGTCTAGATCAGAAGACTAAAATCTGAATAAAACCTGTTTCCATCTCACTTGGAAACTGGTGAAATTTCTTCTTTCTCTCTTTTCCTCTCCCTCTCCCTTTCACTCTCCTCCCCTCCTTTTCCTTCTCCTACTCATCCTTCTCCATGTTGGGTTAAATAACCAATCTAGGCTTCTTTTTTTTTTTTTTTTTTTTTTTTTTTTTTTTTTTTTTTT
>RJWM01034760.1:0-19415 GCA_004363535.1 Dasyprocta punctata | reverse complement strand
AAGAAAAGTGAGAAGATAAGAAATAGACTTTGTGGAAACAGGATGCGGACCTGGGAAGCAGGGGAGGGCAGAAGATGGTTGTATGTAGTATCACACATATAGATGCAGTAACTCAGTATCATATCACAAGGCATGGCATTTTATAACTAGGCATAAACAAAGATGGAATGCAGTACCAATGGGTTGATAGCCCATCTCTTTCTTACTTGGGAAAAAACTGTACCTAGAAGTGCTGTTTAATACATAAAATATAGGGTCCCCACCAATGAAATTTGTAGTATTTTTATCATTAATAGAATTATATTGTGGAACAGTTTCTAAGCATTTATTCTATTGTCCAGTTGTATGTATTGTGTTCATATGTCACAGCAAAACATATCATTCTTATCACTTTCATCACTATATTTTAGCCCATGTTCATTATTAGAAATTTTTAAAATATAAAACCAGAGAACAGATTTTAATTTCATGGCGATAATATCACACATAAATCTACCCCCATACCTACATAAAACACTGACAAAATATTTCTCATATGTCCTTGACTTCAGTGTGACTAACAGGTAAGTGCATAGCCTGAGACCTTGACAATCTGTCAACACAAGTCACAAAAACCTTCCTAAGAATACCCTAATGGTAGTTCCTATTAGCATTTCAATACCAAATTTGCAGACTGACACTAATGATTTAAAACACATATGTACTTAAAAGAAGTAGACAGTTTTATTTTAAGGGTTAGATAAATCTTAGCAGTAATGCCACACTAGACATACAGAGATAGAGTGACAAATGGTTCAAAATATGGCCCCGCATCAATGGGGCTTTCAGTGGCGCACGGAGTCTAGTTTTCCTCATAACCTTGTTTGTCCAGAGTTTGAATTAAGATCTCTTGGGACACAGATGCAGATACGTCCATGAGCCAACTGCCATATGTACCCACCATGTGCAAACATAAAAGAACGTCTTCCCTGAGTAAGTTAAATGAAATTATTTCCAGATGGTGGACTTTATATATTCATGGGTAAGCATATCACAGTAGTACTACAAGAAAAGAATTGAATTTAAGTACAGTTTAGTTCAGTGGGTTAGAGTAAAAACAACTTAGGGTACATTTTCTAAAATGCAGTTAAACAGCATTGTCTGCATTTTATTTACTTTTATATATATAAATATATATTCATAATGATATACAAATATTCCTGAGTAGTTTGAATTACAGAAAAATTCTTCTTTGCAAAGGTCAAGCTTCTGCCTGACTAGGTTTTAATCTATGAACGGCTGCTTTCTTCTCTTGCAGTAGCTAGATTCTTAGCCAGGTTTAGTGAGGAGTTCATTAGACAAAGGTCACCATAGCAACTCTAGAAATATTTTCCACAGAAAGGAATATAACTTAAGAAAAAATTGGAGAAATCTTCAAATGTCAGTGTTAAAGTTTTTCTCATATTCCACTGCCTAATAGCTGAAAGGAGCCACATTACAAAATGAAGGAATACAGCCCTTCTCACTACTCTAAGGCGTCTAAAGTCCATCAGAAGAGGTGGACACGGATGTGACTGGTGAGAGGAAAATATAGATGAGGCAATGTCCAAAGTGCTATCAAAACACAATTATGAAAGATGCCAAGTCAATATGAGAAGGGAAAGCAAGTAGTTTCATAAAAGAGATCATACTAAAATATACCTTGAAAGATACACAGAAAATTTCACCTTTAATGTCCTTTTTTTGTTGTTGTTAGAAAGAAAGGAAGTTGAGACGACAGGAACCAGAGATGGATCACGTTAAATGGAACAATAGGAGTCATTGCTGCTTCAGAACTGAATGGAGCTAAGATTGTAAGAATATTCTGTACTACAGTGTAAAAAGTCACATTCACATTCAAAAATAAGCCTGAGCTGTTCTTAATGGTCAACATTCAGGGAAGGGACTTGGCTTGAGAATCAAAATAAAAAAAAAATTTTATCTCATTTTTCTATTTGCTTTTTTCTTTCCATTTCTTTGCTTGGATTTTTCATAACTTTTTGGAGTCCAAGTTTATTTTCACTTTCTTAACATATTCATTGCAGATTTGGAAGCTGTGGATTCCTAAGCACTTATTTTCTTACATTTCTGTGTTGCCATGATTGGATATGAATGTCTTTAGTCAGTTTTTAGGATTTCTAGGATAATACATGATTTGCTTAGAATTCCTTGAATTTATTACATAGTATTTCTCAATAATCATGCAAAAGCATAAGAAAAATGTACTTTTCAATAAAATAAATAATACTTTCTAGTCAAGAAAAATTTTTAGTATATTTGGAAGATATGGGAAGAACCTGGACTTATTTGTATATTTCATTAAAGAGTAATTTCAGCACATGTAAAGATGTTTATTGATTTTTAATAAGATCTCCTTTTCAATTTTCAGATGTAATGGTGACAGAGACAAAGGGTGGATGAGAGAGAAGCAAAAAAAATAAGGACTATTGTCATTATTAGGACATTGACTAATTCAGTTATAAAACCTAGTGTGACTAAGAATAAACAGAACAATATACAAATTTAAGCATAGAACAGAAACCAGAATTAATTTACAAAGCATAATTCCAAGTGACTTGTAAGTTAACATGTAAACAAATTTCCATTTCTCTTAGAAACCAAGCATAATTCTATTCTGATTACAATTTTAATATAATTTGATATGTAGTGGTGTCATATTCTGAAAATTTGGATAGAAATGTGGTTTCTACCAACAGAAAAAATATGACATTATATTAAGAGTACAATTAGGATTTACAGAGTCCTAATTAAAAATTATATGACTTTAAAGCCCAACTTACCCAAAACGCATCTGATGTTTGGATGTTTCTACTTTATTCTCCTCTTTACAATTTGTAAAATAGGTAGAAATATAGGATTTTCCACTAAGGTTTATTGTGATAAACATGACACTGTGCCTTCCATAAAGTTAGTTACCTCGAATATTTGAAGTACTCACATACCACACTGATTATATTCTGATCCAGACTGCCCATATGTAATAAATCACTATTGCAAAATAAAAAATACAAAATTTTACATCTGGTAGCCTTAGGACAATAAGCAGTTTGCTTTCACCTGTCCTAGTGACAGTACTGCAGAAGATTCTCTGTAGCTTATGTTGTAAACAACAATACCTCATTTACAAACCCACAGCTGAGACAAGTCAACCTTTCCTTTTAAATAGCAAACAAATCCTTTGCTCATACACTAAGATGATATGGTCTGTTTCATAGTCCCTGTTTATGTACTTAAGAATGGGATATAGGCAAAATAAAATACTTCTTTCCCATCAATATCTATTTCCACTGTCCATTCCATTCCCAAAACCAGTGTGAGTGTAAACTTTATAGTAGGGGAAAATAAAACACACAAACAAAAATACTTTACAAGGAAGTACAAGATGTAATCACCAATTGTCGGAGTGATTTTACAAACACGGCCTTTGGATATCACTCTCCCGTTCTCGGCCACGCAGATGTCCTGAGGACACAGGCCTGACATGAACTGCACACAGAACAGACTTCATTCTCTTGGGCCTCATGAACCGCAGGGAATTGAAGCTGCCCCTCTTCACAGTTGTGAGCAATCTGGGTTTGACCCTGGGCATCAGAACGGATACAGGACTCAGCAAACCCATGAACTTCTTCCAGAGCAACCTGGTTTTTATTGATTTGTGCTATTCATCCATCATCACTCCCAAAGTGCTGGGGAATTTCCTGAACCTGGGAAATGCTGTCTCCTGTTTCTTTCCATGCCTGTGTTGCTCAGTTGGGCTGCTTTCTCACCTGCATGGTATCAGAGTGCTTGCTCCAGGCCTCCATGGCGTACGATAGATATGTGGCCATTTGCAACCCTCTGCTCTACATGATCAGATGTCCTTAGCCTCCGCATTCAGCTCATCGCTGTGCCCTATGGCTACAGCTTCCTGATGGCGCTGTTCCACACCACCCTTACCTTCCACCTCTGCTACTGCCACTCTAACATCATCAATCATTTCTACTGTGAAGATCTGCCTCTGCTCAGGCTCCTGTGCTCAGACACTCGCTCCAAACAGCTGTGGGTTTTGACCTGTGCTGGCATCGTGTTGCCTCTGTTCTGACTGCCTTTCTCTCCTACATGTTCATTGTTTCTGCCATCCTGAGGATGTGCTCGGTTGAGGGAAGGAGAAAAGCCTTCTCCACCTGTGGCTGCCACATGCTGGTGGTGACCGTATTTTATGGGACCCTGATGTTTGTGTACCTGCAGCCCAGCTCTAACCATTTCCAGGACACAGACAAGATGGCCTTGGTCTTCTACACAGTGGTCGTCCCCATGCTGACCGCCCTGATCTACAGCCTTCAGAACAAGGACTTCAAACAGGCTCTGAAGAAAGCGGTCAGCAGTAGCAGCCAGGCTTCTGTGCTCATGAAACTAAGAACATGGCTTCTAGAAACAAAATCAATTTTTCTTTCATGATCTTCTTTTATACCCCTAATAAATCACTTTTTTTGTAGGCAAATTTCACTTAGAATGGTATTTTCACATGTAGGAGATGAAGAAACATTTTACATTAAATGCTATTCTTACATAAAAATGCATTTCATAACTTCTTTCATCTGATAACTACACTAGATTTTGTCCAATAATTGACAAAATTTAAGACTCCCTTAGTGCCCCATTTAGGGTTACAAGAGTAATAACAATAGATTATTAACATACATTAAACATAATTAAAGTTTCTAATTAAATTACAGACAACTGTAAACTGTTTCCTCTTGGATAACTTTGTTCTGAGCGGATATTTGACAATGAAGATAATGATTAATTGTTAGAACAACAACATAGTGTGAATCTTTCTAGCTAGAGGGAGATGTGAGATATTAAAAAGATTCTAAATTTCACATCAGAGACCTCTACACTTAAAAACTCCCCTACACAGTGCTGAGATCCTCAGGATTAGGAAGCCCACTGTAAACAATTATTCACTGACAGTTGTCATGAGGATTTCATTCAGATCAGCAGACTTCCTGGGGCTAATCTTGTCTTTTCTTGCCTTGCTGGTCTCTCCTTACCTGTTCTATCAATTATTGAGATTGATACTAGAATCTTGAGTTAAATTATGGTTATCCCTTTGTTATTTGTCAGTTCTTTCTGATATTTTGATGTCTTGAATCCAAAGAATAATTTGTCTAAATAATAATGTTAAATTTACTTCTGTTTCTTTCAGTTAACATTATTAAATGCGTCTCTGTTTTAGGGTCAGAATTACTAATTTGAAGGCTTTTTTGTGACTTTATTATACTTTCTGCAGCTCTCTTGGATTTTGTTTTCATGAAATAAATTGCCTTTTCTTTTTCAATATATTTGTGATTTTGTGTGTAATTTATGGCTCTTTTAAATAGCCAATATTTGAATAAATTAATTTTGGTTAAATTAAACCTTAAAGGACAACCCATTTAGTATTCCTTCTGTCTCTCAGGAGCTATTCCTATTCTCCATTCTGATTCTTTCTTCCATTTCCCCAATAAATTTCCCTACTCTGAAAGCATAAATAAATTAATTCTTAATATTGCTTTCAATTAAAGTTTTAGTCCATCTTATTTCAGATAATTACTGATGTGCTTGGATTTATATGTCATCTTTCTAACTATATATTAAATATCTGTGCCTTTCATGTTTTCTTTCAGCCTTCCTCTTTTGTGTTGAAAGATTTTTCCCTAGTTATTTTATTCCTGTCTTAGTTAGCTTATGCCTGTCACTGACTTGCAAATTCCTCTACCCAATGTGTTAGTTTTTTTGACCAACTCCTGCTACACTATGGAGCATTTTTCCTAGCATTTATTTGCTTTTTGTTTTTTTTCTGGACTTCTCATATAAAATTTGTGTTTCTCCTATTGTGTGATGCAATGGTGTCTGTTGGATATTCTCTAAATGCCAAGGTGTTGAAACAACTACTAATTTATTTCACTAAGATTCATCTATCTTTGAAAACACATTTTTCAGATCAATTCTAAGATTTGTTTGATTCCAAAGGCTCTGTACAATTTAATTTATAAATATTTCCCTTAATTTTTGTTGATATTTATTTTATTTTGCTTTTGAAATGCAAAAAATTCATTGGGGAAAAAGAATGGGAAATAGGAATAGAGAACAGGAACAGCTCCTGAGGGACAGGGTGGGTCCCATATCAATTCTTGTTGATTTTTTTTTACAAGAATGCATTCGTGCAAATCTTGATTGCAAGATTCCATAAATCCTTCATTTTTTTTAATTTTTCAAATATGTAATAATCACATTTCCTCAGTTAATTACAATTTTTAAGACTATGTAGATCAAAACATTTTATCATAAAGGTAGTGAAACAAGAAAACATTAATAGAAATGACAAAATATGTCTTTTATTGAAATGTATATATTAGTATAAGACCACCTATTAATGATATTTTAAAAGGGCATTTTGTCATTTCCTATAAGATAAGGTTGAAATATTGCTATTGAAAAAGACTTTCTCCAAAAAAAGAATCAAGAAGACACATGTGTATTTCTATGAGTTTGTACATTGTGATCTCTTCCTCTCTCTCTCTCTTTTTTTTTTTTTTTTTTTTTTTTTTTTTTTTTGGTGATAACAGGAATCAAACTTAGGATATTATGCTTGCCAGGCAGGTGCTGTGCCACTGAGCTATAGCCTTCTACATAAATTATTTGTGTAAACCGACTTAAATGACAGTGAAGATCACTAAGTCCCATGAACTTCTGTCTACAGGAAGAAGAAGCAAAATCTAGTGACTTAATTCAAATCAACTTGGAAGGCATGCTATTCAGAGCAGCTTCTTATTTTCATTTAAAGCAGAATCCCTAAATTAAGGGGATTGATCTTCAGTGAAAAAGCATGGAAAATCAATGGGGAACAACCCAAAAGAAAAAAAAAAAAAAAGATTGGAAATAGAAAAAAAAAAACTGGAAATAGATGCAAAAGATTCTAATTGTTAATATTGAAATTATTGAAGTACAGATATGTGCTTTAGAATGTAATATTTAGTTGCCTAAATGCTTAATAAATTTTTCATAATTAACCAGAGCATAATCTGTGAAAACCCCAATTTGATTACTCTTTCTTAAGCCATACACCACAGGGATGACGAACCTTTAAGAGACTGAATGCTGAACTGTAACCCAGAAGCCATTTATTTATTGCAAAGGGCAAACACTGCAGTTACAACTTAACAACGAAATTTTAGTTTAGAAAAAGCAACCTGAACATTAACATCTTTTGCTCCCAAAGTAAAACACAATTGTATGTGTCTCATATGCTTGCACTACTGCTTAAGTGTGCAAATTATGTCATGAGCAATGACTTCATTGCTAAACATCTCATAAAGGCTATCTTGAGTGAACCCCACTTATTTGATATGTATGTCCTATAATTCATCTTATGATTTATGCAGAAGGGAACATCTTTTTCACCTCCAAACCATCAGATTTAGCAAATTTAGAAGATTCTCTCAATATGTAACTTTTACACTTTAGTCTACCCAGAATTACTGTATTTCAAAAAATCTCATAAGTATTGTGACTTTGTATTTCTAAAAACTTCAACACATGCCCTGCTATATGTTTTTCCAACCCTTATAAATCACTGTCTTCATAGCTGCAAGAGTAGTGGCTTAAACCCTGAAGGTGACTATGAAACTCATCTAAACATTGCTCCATAGTTTAAAATTCACTTCAAATAAATCATTATTATCAGGATATTATGTATGTCTTCCAACTTTCTAGCTATTCATTATTATTTGGTGACACAATTCAGCATCCACTTTCCATAGATAATGAAACTAAGTGTTAATTGTTATTCTCTACCTCAGAACTCCAGTTCTGCTAAAAGTACCATTGCCTGGAATCCTGCACTCCCCTGGCTATGATTTAGCTGCTTCCTTCTCTTTCTTTAGGTTCCATGCCAACTGTCACCACCTCAGAAAGAATTTTTTTAAACATCCCATGTGCGATTCTCCCAGACTAACTTCATGTATCCTCATATTTAATTTCATCATTAAACATAATACAACTCAGAATTATCTTCATTAAGTGTATCTTAAGAGACTTTTGTCTGCTCTCTGTAAATGGAATAGTACTTCCATGACACGAGGGACAACAAATGTATTTAAAGCTTGAACATCATCAGAGATAAAGTAGAAATTCAGTAACTACATGATTAATGAAAAAATAAGTAAATCACTGGAAGAAACCAAAGGAAAAGGACAATGTTTGCTGTCAGAAATAAATACATTACAAATTCAAAAATGTTAGTGTTTATTTTAGTCTTTTTTCCCTAATTCATTCTGTATATTCATTTCAGTCTCTTTTTTCTCACATAAATTTTATTTTGCACATTTTGTCCTGTGCTGATATGTTGTATTAAGAGAGAGACTGAGAAAGAGAGAGAGAGATAAGAGAGACAGACAGACAGACAAAGACAGTGAAAGAGAGAGACACAGAGAGAGAGAGAAAGAGAGACAGAGAGACTGAGAGACAGAGACAGAGAGACACAGAGACACAGAGAGAAGCAGGGAGAATGTGTATCAACAAGTATATGCTTTTACTACTCAAATAATGACTCAGTCTGGACTCTGCGGAAGTTCAATCCCCATGATTTAGAGGTGATCTGAGTTGATCAGGAGAGAGCTATCAACTGCTAGGACAGAGTCTCTCATTGCCTTTTCAGTGGGCATAAAATCATCCTGAAACAAACAACCACAGAAAGGTATCTAACTATACTAAAAAATGTGCCATTGAGCAATAACACTGGCCCTCATGTATATAGTCACAATATTTGGGTGGCTGAGGCAGGAGGAATGTTGAGTGTTCGAGGTCAGCTTGGCCACACATTGAGCTCAAAGTCAGTGTGAAACTTTTTGAAAGTCTCTATCTCAAGAAAACATAATAGGACCAAAGGTACAGGTTAAGTAACTCAAATTACATTTAAAGGAAAAAAATCATGCATATCATGATTGAGGTACTTTGTACACATGAAATATTTTGTAAATAAATTGGGTTATTTTATTCATTAACACTCTTGTTTTCATTATGTAAAGGGCCCCCAATTGTTTACATAGAAAGGAAAGATTGCACGTTTGAAATATGAGATGAGTGGCGCTGGTTTCAGAGGATTGTGAGCTCAGTGGGATTGCACTCAACATGAGTCAGCACTAGCAGCATCCCAACTCAAGAAATAAAATCACAGAATCATTGTACAGACCTTGCAATAAAGCATTGCTCATGCTAATTGCTATCCTTTTACCAAAGAACCGAGTAATTCTCTCACTCACTTTGAGATGAAGCATTAATTTCATATCTTTAAAGTACTGCTCATGTTGGCTCGGGAAAGGTTCAGAAATACTCTGGCTTCTTTTAGTTTTAAACTGTATGTCACGTGGTTGAGTTACGCGACATATTTTAATGCAGTGGTTACTCTGTAATACTTTACTGTGAAATATAAAGAGTAAGGGAGATTCCTGGATGGTATTGATGCTGTCATTTCACATTTCATGGTGAGGCTGGAACAGCTCCAGGTCACAGAGGAGAAGTGGTGAGAAAGTTTCTCCCGGTGGTGCTGCTCTGTTTGATTCTATGGAAGTGATGAACCAGGGTCTTACAGTCTCTGAAGTCTCCACAGAACTCTTACAAGTTGTTTCTTTCCTTGAGTTCCCCTGACACGCTCTCGTGGGAGAATGTATGGGGATGTCATCAAAGCAAATTTAAGTCTCCGGGATGATTTAGGCATAATGAACTGATCACACTGATTGAGGCTTCCTTAGGGAAAGTCACACATAAGGTGGGAAGCTTAAAATTCTTTCAATCAAAACAGTAAGGCAGAGAAAGAAAACTGCTTCTTCTTTTGAGGTGAGTGAAAATTGGCATGACTTTTTTGTTTTGTATTGTTTTTGTGAGGTTTTCTGTTTGTTCGCTTGTTTTGTCTTTTTGATACATGATCTCACTATACAGTTCAGGCTGGATTTGCGCTAACTTTGTAGCCCAAGTTGATTTCAAACTTGCAACTCCTGCCTCAGCCTCCAGAGCGCTGGAATTACAGGTGTGTAACACCACACCAGTTTGAATTATGACAGCTTTTGATGCTCACCTGTGTTTGATGAATCTCCATAACATTTGGATTCTGACTATAGGCACTCACAATCAATAACAGCAGATTCCCTACAAAATTCTCTCTCTCTCTCTCTCTCTCTTTTATTTTGTACCAAGAATCAAACTCAGGACCTAGACATGCAGGCACTGTGCCACTGTACTTTATCCCTGGTTCTAACTTCTTTTCCCACTATCTCCTCCTTGGACTGCTACCTCTTGGTAGAGCATATGTTTTAGGTATAAAATTCAGTTCACTGAATACTTATCCTTGAACAATGGAATTAGTGAGATTTTAAAGTGCCATTTAGTTAATGCAAGTCACAAAGGAGTCAGAAAAATTTAAAGTGCATTACTGGACTCATCAGTTAGAATCCATTCTGATTAGGGTTTCCAGACGAAATACAGCACAAAACACTGAGTTTAATTTGATTTTCAGTGATTTAACATTATATTTATTTCATTCATTGTTTTACAATTAAAGTATCAATTTAATACAAATATATAGTAATGATATTTAACAAAAAATATGTTAAGGTAATACTTTCCTGTAAATATTTCATAAATTGCAAATAAGTATTTTTTAGGATGGCAAGTGCCAGAATGTGCAGCTAGTATAGTCTTTGATTGTTTTACCCACAGTGTTGCTTCTGACATTATTTTTTATACTGTATAATGCAAGCTTGAATACACAGAAATAAATATAAGTTTTTTAAGAGATACTAGGTTAAGAAGAAATCTCTGAAATTCAAATAGTTCCTAATTAGCACAAGCATGTATATACATAGATTTTCAGTCTCTCTTTATGCATTTTGAACTTGGCCTGTGTTAATAGAAAGTACCAAATGGAGATTTTCACCTTGTGTACAATGATGTCTTATGAAGACTCCAGTGGTATTCTTTTTGATACAAGCAAGATGAGCATGATTAAGGAATGTGCATATTCAGAGGGATTAAAAATGCACACTAAAATGGAGGTAGACTTAAAAAATATGTAAAACTTTTGGAGAAAATTGAAGCACTACGTAGTCATAAACTTGGTGCTGGGCTTCTGGAACCCTTTGCCCAATCAAAAGCATCTTCTATTCTATAGTAAAACCCTAATATTACAGATCCATCTTGCAAATTCAAAATTAAATTTTGAGAAGAAATAGCCTATGGTTCATTAGTGAGAGAAAGATAAGACAGAAGAGTGGAAAACAAAGCAGCAGAGCACCTCATGGGGGAGGAGAAAGCAGCCCAGTGATCTCCAGGATCACTGAGCCTAGATGCCTTTCCTGACTCAGAAACCTAAGGAGGCACTGCCATGAGCAGATTCCTGGAACTCCTGCCAGCAGCAACTACTCCAAGCTTTTCTTTCTGACTTTGTGCTGGGCCCCAAGAAAAGGATCCCTGGTGTCTGTGCAGGGGGACAACTGTGTCCTGGTAAACAATCGTTCTCTCCTGCATTCAAATTACAGAATGAGTTGATATCTCATTCCTTTTCCATCAGAAAATCATACTGACATAGTTCCAGGATTTCACTGAGCTGATACTGAATATGACAGAAAGATAATTCAAGAGATTAGGTTAAAAGGTGGGAGGGGGCTCCTGCTTTTAATCACTTCTGCTTTCTTTTACTGATTTCTCACTGTAATTTTACTAAATGAGTGGTAGCACATATTTTTGTGATATTTGAATACCACAATATCATGCTCTTCTTCATAGTAAAATTGCTGAAATAATTTAAGAACTTCTACATATGATATGGAAATGCTCAAATAAAATTTTTAGATTAATTATAAGTTGTGCTATTTTACTAGTGTTATTTTCTGAAGTAAATAATACAAAATTAAACACTAAAATATGTGTAAGTCAACATAAACTAGTTTTTATCAGGAACAGATCAACATTTTGTGTGTCTAAATGGGCTCACTGATCACTAAACAACAAAGTAACATTAACTCAAAATTCTGTCAATCAGACTCCACCTATGTCTGTAGATGCTGACATATCTTGATGTGATTTAAAGTATGAGGGTGGTGGAACTCAGAATATAAAAATGTAGAGAGCTTAATTGACTGTAGTTTACACATTTTAGTTTTGAAAGTTTAACAAAGATGTGTAGCTTTGTGAATTTATTGCTGAAGCTCCACATGACTTTTATGAATATGGAAATTCCTACAATAGGAGACCAGATTGGAGGTATAAGGCATGATTGAAAAGTACAGCATGCTTAAATAAATAATAATTTCAAAAAGTAAAAGACACTTGGACATCAATCATTCTGAACACGCTTCACTTGGCACACAACTGTCCCATTTTTCTTGCTGCTTTCTGAAGCAGATCTTGAAATCTTATTTTGTGATTATCTTGACACTATTGTGGCCACCTTGATGTCTTGAATAGATTCAGAATATTTACCTTTCATCATCCTTTGAAGACTGGAAAAGAGCCTGAATTTGGATGGTGAATGACCCAGTGACTGAGGTGGATGGCACCTACCATAATTTTTATGAGATTAACTTTCCATTGGATGGCACTCAGCAGCAGGATTCATTAATTTTGAGCACAAGTCATTAAAGCCTAAAGAAGCATTTCTAGAACTGCTGCTGAAAGTACCACAAATAATGGGTTAGGGAGGGTGTGAAGTTGCCTTATTGTAACAAGTATGCTTTATTGTATAATTTACTATAGTTTTCCAAACTTCTGATATATTAAGAAAAAAGCAATTATTCAACTGTGTAGAAGAAACGAAGCCTAATATTTTTATGTTAACATATATATAGCTTTGTCATTAATATTTACACTACAAATATTGTTGATATTCTCTTAAGATTTTCATCTATGTCGTAACATGTTGTGCATTTCACATGGATACCTCATTTGGAGAAACAGAAAATATCATTCCTTATTTAACATTTAGAATGAGGACATAAAGTTAGTATTTGATTGTTTTCTAGAATAAATATTTCTTTTTTGCACATGACTATTATAACTTGCTTGACAATTTTCAATGAAAGATGTAACATCTTCCTTTTCCTCCCCAGAAGAGATACTGGAACCTCATGGGCAGAGAAAACCAAACAGTGTCAACTAACTTTCTTCTGAGTGCGATCTCCAGTCTACCTGAGCTGCAGCTTCCCCATTATTAGATCTTCTTCATCTACATTTTCACACTGGTGGGCAACCTGGGCATGATAGTTCTGACCAAGCTGGATGCCCGCTTACACACACCCATGTGTTTCTTCATCAGACACCTGGCTTACATGAATCTGGGTGATGCTACTGTCATTTATCCTAAAATGCTGACAAATTTTGTTATGGGTTAGAACATCATTTCCTATCCTGCTTGTGCCACTCAGATGGCCTTCTTCATTATGTTCATTATCAGTGAACTTTTCATCTTGTCAGCCATGGCCTATGTCTGCTACGTGGCCATCTGCAACCCTCTGCTCTACAGCTTCGTCATGTCCCAGACACGTTGCCGTGTGCTGGTGGGCATTCCATATCTCTACAGCATCTTCAGGCTCTGCTGTTCACTAGTAAGATTTTTACATTGACTTTCTGTAACTCTCAGGTCAGTCATTTCTACTGCGATGCTGTTCCTGTGTTACTTATGTTGTGTTCAAATACACGAGATATAGAATTGCTAATTGTGTTATTTTCAGCATTCAATTTGTTCTCCTCTCTCCTGGTGGTTCTATTTTCCTACATGCTGATCTTCTCAGCCATATGTCAGATGAAGTCTGCAGAGGGAAGGAAGAAAGCTGTCTCCACATACGGGTTCCACCTGACGGTCGTAGTGGTTTTCTACAGAGCCCTTTTCTTCATGTACGTGCAGCCCAAATCCACTCACTCCTTTGAAACTGAGAAACTGACCTCTGTCTTTTATAGTTTAGTGATTCCCTTGCTAAACCCTGTAATCTACAGTTTTAGAAACAAAGAAGTAAAAAGTGCCTTCCACAGGGTCTTTGGGAAACCATGTAAAATTTGTTTTTAATGTTTCATTTAGAATGCTGGTCTAATAAACTAGGATACAGGCAATGCTGCTTGACAGCACTGCAAATTGATCTGAATGTATTTATTGGCTGTGCAAGAAAGACTCATTAGAACACATTGAAAACTAGATTATTTTCTATATAGTCACTGCCATTAACCTGCAAATTTTAAATACCAATTGACGATCATTTTCTCCAACAATCGCTGGTTTTTATTCAATATTGCTTCTTGTGGAAAGTTATTCTTTCAATGAAAATGCTTATTACATTCTTCATCAGTAAACTGTGTATTTATTTTGCATTTGTTGTTTTGGTTTGGTTTTTGCAAACTTTTTTCTTAGTATTGCTTTTATTGTATACTTTGAATCTAAAATTACAGCACAAAAAAACTAATTCTCTTACAGACAGAATATATATAGATCTTCTCAGCATTTTTGCTCAGGAAAGTGAGTTCTGAAAAGCCAGCATGTATAATATTTTGGTTTAAAATCTGGGAATGAAGTAAAAATCTTACAAGGCAGTGCTACTTAAGGCCAGCCTGAACTACAGTGCAAGAGCCTGCCTGAAATGAGAATAATAATAATAACAATAATGCCAGAGACAGAAGAGGTTAAATAACTCCAATCTGAGTAAACAAGAAGAAAATTTCTTCATAGTGCATCACAAACAAACTTCTGGGGGAAATCTGAACTTGTACAAAATTTTGAAAAATATTTAATATTTTAAGAAAATTAATCAAAAATACAATGCACACATTAACATAAAATGCACAGTAATAATTCCAAATATTAGAACTACAAAAAGCCACACATTTAGACTCTATCCAAATAGATCCTGAAATGATACTGGTGCTTGAATAAGCAGGCAGTACTAGAATGTGTTCAACACAGTGAGCGATTTAACAGGAGTATAATTATTGTGGGAAACAAAAGAACAAAGCAAATTAATTGGTACTCCAGGAGATGGCATTACATTATTATTAATAAATATTTATTACATGATCTTACCATCAGTTTATACATGGAAAAATTTAAGATGACACCTTGAACAATACACTAACTTCTCCCCCAAATTGAAGACATAAATAAAACAATAGACTGAGCAAAAATTATCAAAATAATCACAGTTTCTGGTAGAATTAAAAGTAGATGACTGACGTATGCTTCATTGCAGGTTAAACTGGGAAGAGAGATTACATAGGGCAGGAAAAACCTGAGGAAATATTAGCCAGAGTTTCTTTCCAAATTAAAATGATAATAATAACAACAGAGGTTCTGGGTGTGGTGGTGCCCATCTGTAATCTCAGCACTCAGGAAGCAGAGACAAGAGGACTGCTGAGTTCAAGGTTAGCCAGGGCTCTACAGGGAGTTCAAGGTCAGCCTGAACTACAGTGCAAGAGCCTGCCTGAAGTGAGAATAATAATAATAACAACAATAATGCCAGAGACAGAAGAGGTTAAATAACTCCAATCTGAATAAACAAGAAGAAAATTTCATCATAGTGCATCACAAACAAACTTCTGAAAACCAATGCTAAAAAGAAGTCCTTCAAAGGTGCGTAATGTAAAGATTCATTATGGACAAATGAGGACATGATCTATCACTAATTTATTGACAGAAACAATAAAAGACAAGTGATGTCTTTTATCATTCTGTGTTTATATGTGTGACAAAAGTTTATATCTAGAAAAAGTATTCTTGGATAATTGATGTTGTATTATCAGAAATTATATAACATTTTCATAAAAAGTCATTATTTTTTTACTCATATTTTATGTGATACATGTTGCATACTTAATAAGTGCATAATATTACCTCACTAAAATTCTTATAAAGCATATTTATGATTTCGTGTTTAGTGACATTGTTATCTTCGTGCTCAGATACTCATGAAATTCAATTGATAATTCTTAATTTAACAGATTTGGGCTTGATCTCCTCTCTTCTGATGGTCCTCATGTCCTACCTGCTCATCTTTGTGACCATTCTCAGGATGAACTCCACAGAGGGCAGGCGCAAGGCCTTCTCCATGTCTGCGTCCTGCCTGACCGTGGTCACATTGTTCTATGGGAGTTTGATATTTATGTATGTACAGCAGAAGGCCAGTCTCTCCAGTGATACTGACAAAGTGACCTCTATATTTTTTACCCTGGTCATCCCCAGGTTGAATCCATTGATCTATAGTTTGAGGAACAAAGATGTAAAATGTGCCCTGCAAAGATCCTGGAACAACCTATGCAATACATTTTTAAGTTTTTGTAGAATACGATTCCCATTAATTAAGTCGTATGCATACACCTTTGCTATGTTTGAATCCAGAAAAATTAAAAAGATAAAATGGGCTTAATATTTATTGATGTATGTATTATATTACATATAGCAGTTACTTTTAATTGACATAGGTAAATGAAGAAAAAAAAGTTAAAAATGAAACTTTGCCTCTTTTGAGACAGATATATCGATTAGATATGTTAATTTTATAGTATAAATGTATTAAAGGAATACAGAATCAACACTACAGGAGGCAAGAAAAATGAGGGTACTGTGGCATTTCAAGAACCAGTGGGAATTACACAAGGATTAGCAAGCCTTCTTGTGTTTTTATCACTAATTGCAAAACAAGTTGTACAGTGTAGCTCATATGTGCACTCTGTATACATATTATCTCTATTCTTGCATTTTGCCCTTCATAATTTTGGCTGATACATTTTTCATTGTATTTAATACTGATTCTTTATGTGTTTTGTGGTGTTTTGAAATTTATGAGTGTATTGAAATAATAAGTATTTCAAATTGTGGTGTCCCACTCATACTTTGCTCAATATCTTTGTTTCCACATTTTTTGACTATACCTCAGTAATTCAAATACTTAGATGAGCTTAAATGAGTTTTTCTTATTCCATTGTTTTGACACTCATGGACATACAAATTAAGGTAAATTCTGAAGCCATTTGGGACAATGCTCAAGGTTGTGCTTTAATTCCAGTTGACATTTTCAATAACTTCTTGCTCATTTCTATAGATTCTTTCCTATTTATCTAAAAGTGGTATAATTACACTTACTTTCAAATTGAATTAATATTTTTGCCTTTTTTCTATGTTGACGATTTCTCGATTTTAGCTAGTATTGCAGGAACATCATAATTTCACTGACTTCCATTTTTTCTGCATTATTTGCTTCTCCAGCTTATTAAAAAATGAATCAGAGAAAACATATTATATTTCTCTTCCATCCTTGGAAATTGTTTTTTTGTGGTGTCACATCTTCACTATGACAAGCTGTCTCTGAGATAGAGGCAAGAATATAGTTAATTTTGGACATAGTTGTTACATGTCATTACATTCTTTATGAATATACACTTTCAGTTTTTCAGAATCTTGTGATTTCCTTAGTACACCATCATGAAATAAATTTGTTTGTAATAAAATAAAACCCATTGAATGCTGAATGAATGCATTTCATTGAAAAAAATACAGTATATTGTCACATGAAAATAAACACCATCATATTGTAGAAGCAGTTAAGATCAGTCTTTGAGGTACTCATACCACCTACAAAAAGCTCCCACTCAGCAATATTATTGAATCTTATATATAGATATTTTTCAACTTTCAATTAACCTAGACATTACATCAGCCTTGTGAAGTAAATTCCACTAAATACTCTTTTATTTTTCCTCTCACTAATGTCATCCTGACCTGAGAGCATAATCCTTATTTTGGTCACCTTTCAGATTAGAAGACAGAAAAAGGCAGAGAAAACAATTATAATATGTTTAATTTCTGGAGTTCTGATATGTACCATAGTGACTAAATTCATAGCCACTGCATTGCTTGCATGAAATTTGGTAAGAGATGAAGTCCACGTATCCTCACCAAATTGGTGCACATGCGTGCGGACACACACACACACACACACACACACACAAGTATGGGTGGCAATGCATGCTTCAATTAATTTGATGGTGTCATCATTACATAATGTATATGTGTACTGAACATTGAATATATACAACTTTATTTATTAGCTAAGTACTTTAAAAAGAAGAAAGAGAGAGAGCAATAAATGAGTGTAACTATGCAAAACATTGATAGATAATTCAAGTAGTCAAAAATAAAAGAATTTAAAAATGTCACTCAGCTTATTTTGGACAAGAGATTTTGCTCAAATAGAAATCCACCACAAAGATAATTGATACAAGTAGTTTAAGAAAATATGTGATACATCATGAAGCTGGAAGTTTAGCAGGCATTAATATTAAGTAATTAGGAATATACTGAAAAAAGAAAACATTAATCAGCATCCCATGCCAAAAGAGACTCTGCTAGAAATTCAACTGCACATCCAGAAGTTTCAAAGCCACAAAATACTTGTAGATTGTCCAACTGCTAAAATACGCCTCTGCAGCCTGTAAAGCCAGTCCAAGATCTCCAAGCTGCCATGGTTGCCTCAGTCTTCTGTCACCCACAGCCTGTTGGTACACCTGCCTGGTTCTAAAAAAATTACTTTCTTCTACATTTGATTGACTCCTGTCAGCCAGCTTTTCTTTGCCTTTAAATGGAAAGATCCTCATTTTGAACTCAAAAGTCAAGCCACCTGGACTCAGTTTCCCAGAGGCTCAAAACTTGTTTACCCTCTTTGGAGAAGATCGCTGCACTTCTGGTTAATGACACCCAAGATGCCTGCTGCAAAGACACAATATCTGCAATATCTGACAGAAATTGGTTACTAGAAAAAACTGCATATTTCTTGGACCTGCTGGCTTCTAGAGAATCTGGATCCTTGAGGTCACAAAAACAATGATGCTTACTCAGATTGTGAGCCCCTGGGGGTACCCGGTGGCCCACCTCTGCAAATACTTGCATCAAGTTCTTAAGGGTTGCCTCCCCCTTTGCCTTCTCATTCCAACAGCCACTGTCCTTCTGACCAAGATACCTGACAAGGACCAAGACCTAACTGTCCAGGTGCTACAAGCTGTACTGGCTGACCAGATTTAAATAATGGACCCCCTGACAAATGCTGAGTACACCCTGTTTATGGATGGAAGTAACCCTGTTAGGAATGAAGTCAGGCTGCATATGCTGTGATCACATTGGACAGAGTTATTTTGGCCAAAGCTCTCCTTCTACTACTTCATACTGTTGTTTGGAAAACTGTCACCAATGACACCAAACTTGTGCTCCTAAGTTCCTTCCAGGGACATGGTTTACTGAAACATCAACCCCAATTAGAAAAACTTTTAATCAGAGCCAGACCTGCCCCTTGCAATCTCAAACGCCAGCCACAGCACTGGCACCCCTA